>JAPYZL010075155.1:0-22513 GCA_030522825.1 Platygaster orseoliae | reverse complement strand
CCTCTTTCCGAGCAGTCATAAAATCAGCGAGAGAATTCTTCTTTGTTCCCTGCTATCCGGGACAAAAGTCCGGATAGCATTTTTTGTCCCAGATAGCAAGGAACAAAGAAGAATTCTGCCGCTGATTTTATGACTGCTCGAAAAGAGGGTTGTGTTCACGCGATTCGTCGTAAAAAAGCGGCCATTCGAACACATGCATGGAAAAAAAGACTTTTCCCGCCTACCCCGCCGTGTCAGCAACTTCTTTGAGTCTTACGTCAGGTTAGGTTAGGTTAGGTTAGGTTATCATCCGCTTAAAAAATACCCGCAGCGGTGAGAAAGTTTTTTTATTCACCTAGTGGCGAAAATGCTCGTTGTAGCCACGCTTGTATCTTATAAAACACGCATTTTCATCACTTGTTGATTATAATATCGTCCTTGACAATAATAGGAAAGTTTTTTCATCTCATCTAATTACAACGCCCGCCAACGTCTCGCGTTGCAACCTTCAGATTCGTTACAAAAACTGCTCCACACTAGTTAAGGAATATAATATTATAAGAATATATATAAATACGAAATGTGAAAAAAAATAAATAGTGGAAATGACAGGAATTAAGGGTAATTAAAGGTAAATGAAGGGAAATGACAGTGAATGACGGGAGTCGACGGTGAATGACGGGAAACGAAGGTTAATGACGGGAAATGACGGTAAATTACGGGACTTAAAGGGATATAAGGAAGTTGCTGACATAGCTGGGGTGGCGGGAAAAATTCTTTTTATTATATTTATACTTTGGGGCTACGCCCCAATCCGCGCTTCGCGCACTAACCCCTATTAGGGTTTTTGTTATTTAATTTTCATTTATATTTTTTTTTTATGTATAAAATTTTTCTGTTGATAAATTTTTCATAATCGCATTAAAAAAATTTTTTTTTATTAATTTAGATTAGACATAAACCTGATCATCTGTCGAAAATTGCAATATCCATATTTATTTCTATGAATAATAACTTTGAAATTCAGTCCAAAATCTTCTCTTTATTTTAACTTTACAACAATACAGAAAAATTTTTAGTAATATTTTATATTTTATTATAGATTTAAAGAGAACACCATTTCTTTTATGTATGTTGTATTGTGGATCGTTAAATATGCAATTGCACAAGTTGTATTAAAAATGAAAATTTAAATGAAGATGAGGTAAGAAAAGATATATATCATATTGTACTTTGAGTAATAGATAATATACATATATAGTTATGAATAAATTTGTGTGTGGAAACTCATTACATTTCAGTAAAGAATATATTTGAATAATACAATTGTGAGTTGTATTCACTTTCATCGAATAAATATATAACTCATAAAATAAAAGGGATTGTTTACAGAAATATTTCAAATTTATTTCAATAAAAATGTTCAAAAATTCAAAAAGTGAGTAAACATATATGCGACTTGGAATCAGGAAATAGGGTTTGAGAGGAAAAGCGATAGAGCTCATATTACCTTTATGCTGTGGGTAAATGTAGGCCTTACGTCTTTTCCCCTTAAATCATATTTTCTGATTCCGAATCTCATATGTAAAGTAAAGATATTTGAAGGTAAATAATAATGGATAAATTATGATTTCTGCAAGTTTTTGTAAATAACTGAACTTATTATATTCTTCAAAATCAAAATACAATTATAACATAAAAATTATCATTAAATTTTGTGAAAATTTGATGGACGAAATGAAAAATTGTATTCTTCCCAATGATAATAGCCTAGGAAAATCCCGACTGAAATTAAGTCTACAAGTGAAGGTAGAAAATAATTGAAATGATAATAGAAATGAAGAAAATGAATGAAACTAAAAAAAAGTTTGAACGAAACTAAAATCAAATTAAAAAATATTCTCATAGCTTAGAGTATGTTGGGAAGAGGTAGAGAATGAGGAAACAACAGGTGAAGAAGTGATAGTAGAGAGGAATTTTTGATAAGATACTTAGATATTTTGGGATATATTGGGAAGTGTCTGATATGTTTGAAATGTTTAAGTATGTTCGGAAATTTTAAGAAATATTTAAAAAACTAATCATAAATATAAGGTATTAAAATATTTATTTGTATTATTTATGATTTCATTTTTAATATAAAAAACTTTACAATATTAAAACTGAGTTTTAACATACCAATATTAAAAAGTTGGCGTACGTTCAAGTTTGTTCTGAAGGTGTTAGGGTATGTTCGGGTATGTTGGAATAGTGTTGGTGTATGTTCAGGTATGTTGGAATAGTGTTCGTGTATGTACGGGAAATGTTCAGGTATGTTCGCGAATCTTCAGAAGTGTTAGGGTATGTTCGGGAAATGTTCAGATATGTTCGGAAGTGTTCGAGTATGTTCGAGTATGTTCGGAACTGTTCGGGTATGATCGGGTATATTCGGGAAGTGATCGGGTATGATCAGGTGTATTCGAAAAGTGTTCGGGTATGTTCGGAAGTGTTCGGGTATATTCCGGTGTAATCGGAAAGTGTTCGGATATGTTCGGAATTGTTTGGGTATGTTCGGAAGTGTTCGGGTATGTTCACTATAGATCTGCATCTATAGCATCTCTGGATCTGCGTTTATAGCATCTATAGATCTGAATAGAGAAGAGGGAGTAAAATGAGCCGGACGGGATTCGAAGCGTTATGTGACATGATCTAAGTAATAGTGATCTTGGCGTGATCTTGGTGTGATGTAGGATTGATATTTGGCTGATCTTGGCGTGATTTCGGCCTGACCTTGGCGTAATGTAGAGTTGATATTCGGTTGATCTTGGAGTGATCTTGGCCTGATATTGGCCCGATATTGGCCTGACCTCGGCCTGACCTTGACCTGATCCTGGTGTGATCTTGGCCCCACCTTGGCCTGATATTGGCCCGGCCTTGCCCTTATATTTGCCCAATCTTGGCCTGATATTGGCCCGACCTTAGCCCGATATTGGCCCGACCTTAGCCCGATATTGGCCCGACCTTAGCCCGATATTGGCCCGACCTTGGCCTGATATTAGCCAGTCAAGACTGAATTATTTAGTCTTGACTGAAACAGCGGGACAAAGTTTTTTCATTATATAAAGAGATATTTTTCGGGGTATGGCGAGAAAATACGAAGTACCTCCTTGCCTCTTCCCCGATGCGGATGCCGGATTATAAACACTGGATGCTTGGGTCAATATTGAATAAAAAATAATTCACCAGTGCAAGTCAGAACTTTATTTAACTTTCACAAACAGTTCCACATTCGACTTTACTATTTCGACTTACTCGAAATTCGGTTCCTAGGCCGTGTTCGAGTTTTCTGTGACTCTGTCACTACCGGTCAGCAACTCGAACATGGCCAGAATCCACTTTAATCCTAAACATTGCCGGCCGCGTTGAATCTCGTGGAGATTCGAAAAAAACGATCACGAACTCGCAAGTCCAAACAAACCAATGTAAAATCCTATGACGCGTTTCACCCCCTGGATCGTATATCGCATATTCAATAAATCAAAAACAAAAAAAAAATGAAATCCAAAACAAAATATCATATAAACCAAAACAGAAGCACGCAAATTAAACAAAACAAATCTTCAGTGCGCTTCGGTCGATATAAAGATAAACGTAATGTGCATAAATCAATAAACCAATAGATATAAGTAACTCAAGTTAGAGTTCGATTCACTATCCCACCATTCAACTTAAAATACCTAAACAGAGACCCGCTCAGCATCAGCACCCCCCCCCCCCCAAACCATCCCCCGGCCAATTGCAGAGCTTAACGAAACGAACAAGTCCCTCTGAATCAGAGTAGCACTCCATAACACGACCCATCTCCCATTTGGCCGGAGGAAGGCTCGCACTCTGAAGCAACACAAGGTCCCCACCTTCAAACACTCATTCCGATGCCGCCATTTAGACCGCTGTTACAACGAGCGAAGGTAGTTTTTCGACCATAAGCGCCAAAACTGCCCATACTTCATACTCGTTTGCTGCCAGCGATCCAAATGATTCTCATTCAAATCGAGAACAGTCGGCAAAGGAACCCTCTTCAATGCTGTCCCAATCAAGATATGTTCAGGAGTCATTGCGTCAGAAGACGACAGGTCATCACTCAAAGGAGCGATCGGGCGTGAGTCCACACATGCCTCGACGTTGCACAGCAACGTCGTGAACTCCTCCAGAATCGGTGTGAAGGATCCGACAATTCTCTTCAGATGATGCTTGACGCTCTTCACTCCCGCCTCCCTCAGTCCTCCGAAATGAGGTGCAGAAGGAGGCAAAAAACGCCAGTCCACAAAGTCCGAAGCAAAAAAATGCTTCACGTCCGCATCCTTCGCAATCCTTTGAAAGGACTCACGTAATTCACGATCCGCCCCTTGAAAAGTCGTACTATTATCAGAGTACATAACCGAAGGAAGACCTCAGTGGGATGAGAACCGCTGAAATGCTGCGATGAAAGCAGCTGAACTATAATCATGAACCAATTCCAAGTGTATGGCTTGGGTGGCTATACAAATAAATAAAGCCACGTAGGCCTTATGAGCTGTACGCCCACGGCCGGCCGCGTTGCGAACTAGCAACGGTCCAGCATAATCAACTCCGCAATGAGAAAAAGGCCATGAAACAGTAACACGAGATGAGAGAAGTCTAGCCATAAATTGCTGTTCAGTCCGTGCACGTTCGCGAACACAAGTCACACATCTGTGCACATAACCACGAACCAAGTTACGAGCCCCAATGATCCAGTAGTCCTCGCGCATAAAGCGCAGTATGAGTTGAACTCCACCATGAAGCGTGTCATGATGAGCTTGAGCAACGAGCAGCTCAGACACCCGATGCTTCCATAAGACAAGTGGATGTTTCTGTCCAGTGGGCATCTCGAACAGATGAAGTCTGCCACCGACTCTAATCAGTCCAGATCCATCAAAAAAGGATCCAAAGAAACCAAAGAACTTCAAGAGGGTATCGGATCGCCATTCTGCAAACACTGAATCTCTGCACCGAAATCAACAGTCTGAGCTCGTCGAATCCAAATGAAGTGCGCGTAGCGGATTTCATCAGACTGCAAACAGGTCTCTCGATGAACAAGCTCAGGAAATCGAGTTCGAACAATAAATCGAAGCACAAGAGCAGTAACCCGTAACAAACGGCGCCAGGATGAGACGTCCTCCGCCAGACCCAATTCGAATCCTGAATGCGTCGTGAGTGCAAAAGCCTGTGCTGATGGTCTCATCTCAAGATCAGTAGTACTGGATCGTAGTACAGATTGATCGGGCCAGCAAGTCGACCCTGCCCTTAGCCAAGTAAGCCCATGTAGCCACAAGTGAAATGAAACGAATTCAGTCGGTCTTAGACCCCGAGACGCGCAGTCAGCGGGATTCAACTTGGTTGGAACGTATCTTCAACTAGCGTGTGGCAAACTCGACTGAATGTCCGCTATTCGATTGGCAACAAATACCTTCAAGTCTGCTGGAACCTTTCCAAGCCAAGCAAGAACAATTGTCGAGTCAACCCAACAATAGAAAGAAGCACGAGAGAGGCCCAACGAAGTCTGTACAAATAAAATGCAACGTTTCAAAAGGTCAGCGCCACACAGCTCCAAACGTGGAATTGAAATCGTCTTCAGTCGTGCCACACGAGTCCGAGCCATGAGGAGTGTGACATGTACCACATTGTCAACGGAGCGTGTCAATAGGTACACCACGGCGGCGTAAGACTGACTAGAGGCATCGGAAAACCCGTGAATCTCAACCTCCTGTGTTGAGCTATCTTGCTCAGTCCAACGTTGAAGAGAAACCTTAGTCAATTCAACAAGTCCCTCGCAGTAGCGATCCCATTTCGTCGCAATATCTCCTGGCAGCAAATCATCTCAGTCAAATCTCGAACGCCAGAGATCCTGGAGAACAATCGTTAATCGTAGATCTTCGGAACAATCGTAACCGGAGACAACCAGCCCAGAGGGTCAAAAATGCGAGCCACAATTAAGAGTACCTTGCGTTTAGCCGGCAAGGCCCTATCTGAAATATGAATCTGGAAACTGAAAGCGTCTCTCGGTGGATTCCACAGAATGCCTAATACCTTCATATCCTCCCTTCCAAAAAGCGACTTGTCAAGAGCAAGCCTGTGGTTAGAAGGGTCGATCCCGTCCAGTAGTGCCTCGTCATTACTAGCCCACTTCCGAGGAATCATCCCCCCACGAGACAGACACTGTATCAGCTGATCCCTCTTCTGAATTGCAATCAGCCTATCCTCTCCCCCTGAGATAACATCATCGACATAAATCTCTCCGTCAAGTACAGACGGTGCAAGTGGGAAATTCTTACCCTCGTCGACCGCAAGTTGCCTGATAACCCGTTGGGCCAGGTAAGGAGCTGACCTCGTTCCGTACGTGGCCGTCTTCAATGCGTAAGCCTTGATAGACTCACTGGGAGTCAGACGCCACAAAATCATCTGATACTGACGATCCTCCGGAAAGACCTGAATCTGACGGAACATCTGAGCGATGTCCGCACAAAAGACGTACTAGTACGAACGCCAGTGAAGAATAATCGACCTAAGGTCAAGAATAATCGACCTAAGGTCCCTTTGAAGCCTTGGACCAATGTACATATGGTCGTTGAGCGACGTACCATTCGAAGTCTTAGCCGATGCGTTAAAAACAACACGTACCTTACTAGTGAGGCAAAAAAGTAGGCCGTGTTATCTGATCAATCGAATCAACCACTTCCATGTGACCCAATTCAAGATACTCACGCAGAAAGCCTGAATATCTCTCAGCCAGCTGAGAACGTGATGACAACCTCTTCTCCAATCGAAGAAAAGAAGACATGGCTATAGCCTTCGAGTCACCAATCGCAATTGGAGGTCCGCTCCTGAATGGAAGTCTGACCTCGTATCTACTTGACTCATCCCGAGAATGAGTCCTTGAGAAATGTTCCTCACAAAGCCGATCCTCCTCAGACATGTTACAACCGTCAGGAAGTTCCTCCATCTCCCAAAACCGTCTTAACTAGTCATTCAATTCACCAATGGAATTCGAGTTATGCACGTGAATCAAACGAGAAGAACTAGAAGAGTGTTCGAATGATCTGGAAAGGTTGCACTCAAAAATCGAATTCTGAGCGACCAACAGGCCCGCAGCTGCCTTTAAAACACCATCTAGAATTATAGAAACGTACAAATCCGCGCCAAGAAGCAACTCAATAGGATCGGAAGATGAAGAATCCGGATCTGCCAATACCAAATTCCCGAACGACTCAATTTCACCACATAAATCCACTCATGATGGAAGATACGTCGTAATGCACGGAAGGACAAGTGCACGAACCGACATCGAAGGTCTCCCACTACCAACCGGCAAAATGTGAAAAGAACCGGCCTTTCCGATCCTGTTCGACGATCCTCCGCCTATACTGCTCACCGTCGCGTGTGAACCCGCTCATAGGAAATCCGCATGTCCCGAACCAACCTATCCGATACAAAACTAGCGTCAGACTCCTGGTCAATGAGAGCCCGTGTGCTCAACTGACGCCCGTCAACAGTCACAATGTCCAACCGCACAGTCGCGAGCAAAACCGACCTATTCGCAGTCACCCCTTGAGCAGCCAAATGAGCATGAATATCCGCAAAAACAATCTGTTCAGTAGAACCTTGTCGATCCGTTCTCCCAAACACACCGACCCCTGGAGCTCCCCCCATGTGCAGCAAAGTGTGATGCCGTTTGTGACACTTGAAACAGGAGAACTTGCTCGCGCATTTAAGGGCCTCATGCCCCCCTGATAAACAATTCGAGCATATCCGATTCACTCGAACAAAGCCTTGACACTCCGGCACGGAAACCAACTTAAACCGTTCACAATGCATGAGCCAATGATTCCTTGAACAAAAAGGACGCATTCTCTTAGCAGTTGAATGGTGCGATCGCACTGCCCCGCTCTGCATCCTATCCGATCTCCTAGCATTCGAATCAGACAGCTTGACAGTACCTGACAAAGAGCTGGGAGAGGACGCCACCATTCCCCTGATTCGAGAATCAAGAAATCCCGAAAGAGCGCACGCAGTGCACTCAAAGCCTCAGCATACCCAGAACGCAAATTCCTGAAAGCCTGTAAATCATTAGCACTGTGGAATGACGGTAAAGAAAACAATTGATCAAAATGAGCATCGCGAATAGCCTGCGTATTATCATACTGTCTAACAAGTAAATTCCAAGGCACCTCGAAGTTCTCGTCCAAAAGTGGGTGATGCGCCATCTGTTTCGCAACGTCTCCTGAGACTGCCTGTAATAAATAATACAACATCTGTACATTACCAAGACTCTCACGATTTCCAATCAGCGAAGAAAACAACTCCCGAAATCTTATCCGCTCGTTGAGAAGTCCGGAAAATTTTGGAACAGCAATGTCTGGTAATCTTGATTCGACGTTGGATGGATGCAGCAGATTTCGGGTGCGTCGGTTGGTCCTGTTGACCACGATGTTCAGCCGTGAAAATCTCTTCTTTGAAGAAGTCGTAGGCTGCAAGACACTCAGCTTCGACGATTTCATCGTGATTCTCGGTGAAAAAAGGAAGTTTCTCCCCTTGCTCGGTGTTGGCCCAAATTTCGATAGACGATAAAGCATCTTCACAATTCGACCAATTTGATTCAAAAAGTTTCAATCGCCCTTGTATCACTGCGATAGTCTGGTTTTCTTTATCAAGTTTTTGGAAATTAGAAACAGCATTTTCAATCAATTTCCTTGACCGATTAAACTTCTGCACAACCACGTCGATATCAACAGGAATTGGTTTCGGAGGCATTGTTGTAAAATAAATTCCTCTTTGAACAACAATTTCACCAATGCCAATAGCAATCACGAAATGTCAATAGCACTCACGAAATGTCAACAATGTCAATTATCCGACGATAATCAAAGTCTTTTCCAGTGCGGTGTCAGTTATACAATTCGAATTTGAGACGAAAACGAATTCGAAAATACGGCACATAAGTGATTCTTTGAGCATGGTCGAACTCCAGCAGTGTCTTGAAATAAAGTTTCGACCTCGAAGAAAAAGGGCCATTGTTACTGCTGTTATAGAGCATGAAAACCGAAAAGTCGTTTTCTCGCGCCGCGTCGATTTTCGAACGGAGGTGTAAAACAATCGCGCTACCATGTCTCGCGAGCACTATCCGCGAGGAAAGTTGACTCCACTGGAGTGAGAGAGACAGAGAGAGCCTTGGATGGAGTTTCTAGCGTCCTTGGTACTTCTTGCAATTCCAATAGATTTATAGCACTGGTATGAAGCACTGGTTTATTCATTTTCATTTTGAATTCACCATCCACGATCCAACTATCCGGCTCGAAGTACCAAAATGTTCGGGGTATGGAGAAAAAATACGAAGTACCTCCTTGCCTCTTCCCCGATGCGGATGCCGGATTAGAAACCTTGGATGTTTGGGTCAATATTGAACAAAAAATAATTCACCAGTGCAAGTCAGAACTTTATTTAACTTTCACAAACAGTTCCACACAGTTGTCGAGAACTTTTATAATTCGTTAATTGCAAACTGCGGTAGCAGCGCGACGCGACACGACTTCTCAATTCGACTTTACTATCTCGACTTACTTAAAATTCGGTTCCTAAGCTGTGTTCGTGTTTTCCGTGACTCTGTCACCACCGGCCAGCAACTCGAACACGGCCAGAATCCACTTTAATCCTAAACAGATATATATTTACTGGGTACCGATTGTTTAGGCACATTATTAGTCTCAAAGGCATTGGAAAGTAGGCCCAAACGAATTGTACCCATAGGTATCTTTTCTCCAATCGCGTCACATATGTAGTATATATAACATGGTATTGTCTATATAGTAATAGTATTTTATTGTATACATACTACTAGTATTATATTAAACAAGGTTCGTCTCCAATCTCCAATGATTTGCCATCACATTTCGTGAATGGCCAGTCCATGTACTTTAAGGTGTATGCACTGTACTCATACGGCATCTCCGGATTCAGACTCAATTTATCAATAACACCGTGATCCTCAATTTGAATGTTAAAAATCTTCTGAAAACCATCAACCTTTTCAGGCTCAACGACATCCTCCTAAATTGCTAACCTCATTCCAAAAGAGCGGAAAGCATCCCTGCCTAGCAAAAGAGGAACTGTATTACCATCATTCTCAACAACCAGCAATACGATCCCCCGAGTACATCTATCTAAAGTATAACTCACCTTCGTTCGCCCTAAAAGATGTAATTTTGACCCATTTACCCCTATGTACTCAGATTTCACTCTATCGCAATTCCTAACAAAATCCGCATTGAAAAATTCACCTTTCATCAAACTGACTGAGCTTTCACTGTCCAAAAGCGTAGTTGGCGATAACTTGAATTTCCCAATGTCATTTGTGAAAATCAAAACCATTGTGGGGTAAAATTGAGAATTCCCAGATGATTTCCCTACAATATTCTGAACATTATCAGTACTCAATGCCTCTTTGTGAGTCTCAGGGCAATTCCTTATCGTGTGTCACATCGAAAAGCATTTGAAATACGGACCTCTAGGTTTCTGTTCCTTCTCTCACGCATAGGACAAATGTCCAAGAGTGGCACAATTACAGCATTGCCTATTTCTATCCCCGGAAACATGCGACTTCCCACTTCTATCAATTACGCCCTGATCCCGCTCATCGATTTCCTCCCTGTAAAATCCTTGAAGTAGCTCTGATTCCTACTGGCGATAACCTGTTTCCTATTCGAAGAAATCTTATCAAAAGCCTTCAATAAACCCTCCCTGGACCTAAATCTCTGCATGTAAGCCTGATCCCTAATCATCTCGTCGGGAACCTTATCAATAATATAACCGAGCATTTCTGATTCCTTAATGTGAATATGATTTGCTAAAATGATCTCGTCGTACGCGTATTTAAAAAGAATCGTTTCTCAACTAAACCTCATTCTCGAATCATTTCCGCAATTGCAATTTACTGACACGGCAGCAAAACATCTTCCCTATTTTCCCCAACAAAACCTCACAAGGAAAATACAAAAGATCAGGCCATGAATGGAACCATCTAAACGCCGTGCCTCTCAATTTGGAGCTAACAATGATGCGAGATATGTCGTCATTCAAACTATAACCGATTTTAATAATACGTAATTGTTGAGACCAGCTGTTAAAGTTCTCTCCATCGCCATCAAACGCGCCCACTAATTCCTTTATCGCACTAATCGACACTCGTGGGTTCATTTCAATTGCCGAGATTCAGTCACTGCTGCTCCGAAAGAGATTGAGGATGTTTGATTCACTGATGTTGCCATCATACCTTGAGTCGCCGCAAATGGCAATGTCCCCGCTCCTGTCATTTCAAGCTGTGTGAAGATCAGCTGTGACGTAAGAGGGGTGACGTTAAAGTGAGTGGGGGCCCCATGTGACGTCGCTGTCACCGATTATTGCGCGGGAGCCCAGAATGGCGCTGACGGCACTGCATGCGTATCAATTGAAGATGGCGTTACTGTCCTTAACTGCGTAGGGATTAAAGATGACATCAACTGAAACCGACTTTGCAACTGTGAAGTTAAGAATCCTAACGTGTTTTGGATGTTGGCCTTTGCAATTACATGTCCTTAAGCTCACTGTTTTCAGGTTGCAGATCCTGTTCACGATTGGCCAAATATTATTTTACCACTTCCCTATCTGCTTCAAGCTGCTCAAGACAGTTCAGCTTTGCTTCCGGTTAAATTTTTGCCCAGAGAACTCATGATCTTTTTCAGTTTGGCTACTTTTAATTGATCAGTCGTTTTTCAACTTCGAAATTCGTACGAAAGTCTTTCACTACACGCGGAAAGAAAGAAAAACACTCGCTAGCTCTACTTTTCTTTTAACCCACAAACCACCCGCACATGGCGCCGTCTCCGTGGTAAAGATAAACTATAACGGCTAACACACAAAGTAACAATCGTTCTTTATTTCAGCAAATTACGGAATTTCACTAAAAATATACACGCTTATAAACGAGATAAACTTCGGAAGTCGCGGTATTCAATAGAAAACTTCCGTAAGAGGTCGGATGCAGACAATATTTACGAATCATGTACGGACATGTGGCACTCTCGGAAAACCTGTCACAAAAACTCCGGAGAAAAGAAAAAAAAATCACAAAGACTGTCTTCTTGTCAGGACAAGCAACAATTTCGGGACAGATCCCACTTCTGAGACTGTAAGAGGGATCTCAAGAATGAAATCTCACAAATAAAAAATCGAAAGAAACACTCTTTATCTTTCCACACTGATCCGACTCGCACTCTTCTCCCATACCAATCCCTCGCACTTCCTTCCTCTCTCCCTACGCGCGCATAAGTTACACTAACATCTTACACTATGATAATTTCAGATCGTTAAATAAGTTAGTTTTTATACTTTCAAAAAAAATTTTTTTTACTAAATATTATAAGTGATATATAAATGATAAAATACACATATGATTTTTCAAAACCATATATGATTCAAGATTACAAAGAAAGCGAAGTCAGACGTTTACATTAGTAATTATTGTTTAGGTCGAATTTCTCAAGGGTTCTCATGAACATTTGCATCTAGTAATACTTCGCTAGTGATTAAAAAAAAGCATGAAGTACCTGTAGATACTGCTTGAAAAGCTCATGCGCCTCTTGAAGTCCTCCCTGCACTTGCCAAAGTTTATTCCATCATCTTGAGTCGATTGAAGGAGCTTCTTACCCTCCTGATAGCAATTATGGCATACCTGACCGGTCTTTCCCCGGTCTACCCATATCTGGGGGCTGCAAGGCGCCGTTTTCAGTTTAGATTTCAGACCTGTAGAATCTTTTACAGTCTCGTAAACATGGCATGAGGGGTCGTCGATCTTAACCGATGGCAGCGCTGTTCCTGCTGTTGAAAGATAATCTCTGAACTCTTCTGGAGGGGGGGGTTCGTCCTGAAACATTTTCGGCGGTGGAAGCTTCAGCAGCTCCTCGTTCGAAGAATTGTTTTCCTCATACTCTGAAAGACAAACTTGCTTTCGGGACGTTAGTCCCGTTTGGGAAACAATTTCTGACAACTCTTCTTGCATTTTCTTGTTAGAGAAGTTGCATAAGGAGGTAGAGAGGGTGGAGAGAGAGTCGGAAATTGAGGTAGATGAGGAAGATGAAGAAGAGGAGGAGGTGCTTTGTTCGGAACTGCAGCAAGAGGTGTCGTCATCCATGTCACCGTCGTCAACGCCAGCGATGGCGCTGCCACTACTGATCCAACCAGAGCACTCGGACGTCAAGTTGCTGGGCGTGCTGAAGTTTGTTGTGACAAGGCTACTGCTACCAGGCTTCATGGAAACGGAATTAGAACGACTGGAAATGACGATTTCGTGATTTGACAGGTGATTGCTATTTTTGACGGAGTTCATACAGGGTAAGGATACAGCATTGCGGGTGGCGTTGATTTTATGTTCCGGCGGCACGGATAGGCTTGAGCAGCGAAATCTCGACGCCTTTTCTTCTAGGATGCCTGTATTAAAAAAAAAGACACTAAAAATTTTCTGAGTGCATTTTACAGTAGCGTTCATCGAGGGCCTCTGTAAAAAGACTATAGAAGGAGGCATCGCTTAGGTAAAAATCACAGGATGAATCCCCACGCATAGTCCTCGGAGACATGGCGCGAACTGACCTAATAGCGTTTCTGCCCCCCACCCTTGTGGGCGGCAGAAACGTGTTAAGGTCCTGCCATCCTTGTTTCCACCTGTTTCCTCGTTTTCCATGCCTCTACCGTATTCGAATCGTGGGAGGAATTGGTGCGGGTATGCAGTGACGCGATAAGGTCAGTTCGCGCCATATCTCCGAGGGACCCGCGTGGGGTTTTGTGCGAGGAATATGCCTCGCGGGAGTATACAGGGAGAGATAAGAAGTGATGCCTCCTTGTACGGTTTTCTTGGGCCTCTGTCTCTCTAATAAATTTCTAATACCCATTTTAAATTCAAAAAATTTGAGGTTCAATCCAGTATGTAAACATTGCAATTAATAATTTCCAGAAACAAACAATTTTGCAACTTTAAGACATATCCAAATTTTAAAATCAGAAATTCCATAAATTCATATCGACAGAGCTTTTATTACCGGTTGAATGCTTTTTAAAAATGTTAGACTTGAGTATTAAAGCCTATCATATATAGTCGTGTATAGTCGAATTGTTCGAACTGTTTGAACTGTTCGAACGATTTCAATCGTGGGAGAAAGGAAATTGTTATTTGTAACATATCAAAGGGTGGGGATGGCTCTTCTTGATTAGTGGCTTTTCTACCATGATTGTAATCATTCGAACAGTTTAAACAATTCAATTATGCACGATAGGGTGAGAATGTCCTTTTCGCGTCTATGATGTCCAACCAGTTTATGAGTAAGATTCGATTTTCGTCTTGCCTCTATATGAGTCAGCATGACGATATCTTTTCTTAAAAGGTATGAAAAAATTTGAAAAATCAATAACAGTCTCTCTCATTTCAGAATGAAACCGTTCACAATGTATGTGTAAAAGTGATAAATTAAGAATTATCTATAAAATTGAATAACATTTTCCTAATAAACGATTATTTGTAAATTCGAAAATAATTAGCAATGTAGTAAGTAGTAATGTTCAAAACCGCAATTTTTAATTTGATGTTTCTGACAAATCATGAATGTGAGTATTTATGTTTTACAAACGTTACTTTGATATTTAAGGTACACAAGTCATGAAGCTCGAATTCGCAATGCAGTTCCCATGTTGGATAGCATGATGTTATGAATTCTGAGTATGCAGAGTAGAATGGGGTTCTATGTATAAAAGCACAATATATAGATGGCATTTTCGTCTCTACGTTATTGCAGAGGTCACTCGTGCTGCTCGGTTTGGGTACACGGTGGAAAACAAAGTCAATGACTGTTAATTTGGCTGCCATCGTGGTTTAGTTATTCTAGTTACCCCGTATGACAGAAATTTTTGTCGGAAGTGACACGGAACTCTGTGGGAGGTCCTACGAAGTCGCATTTGAGCTTCGATGTAACTTCGATTAACTTCCTTATGACATGAAAAAATTATCTTTAAAAAAAGAAAAAAAACTTCGTAGAAGTTCCACGGGAGTTCCAAAGTAGTTTACGTTAACTAGATCAGTCAAAGTTTTGTGGGAGGTCCAAGAGAATTGTCGCTTGTGAAATCCCTAAATACTACACATAAGTTTTGGAAGAGTTTTTATTTTAAGAATCTGTCAGAGTTTTGTGGCAGTTCTGCGGCAGTTATCGTTCAGTAAATCCGTTGGAGCTACGCGGGAGCTCCACGAAACTTTTCGTTCAGAAAATAGCTTGGAGTTTTGTGGGAGCTTCACGGAATTTTTTCGTTTACAAAATCAGTCAGAACTTTGCGGGAACTCCACGAAAGCTCTGCGGGAGTTTCTGTTCGCTAGATTTGTCGGTGCTTCTTGGGCGCTCACGTACAAGTTTTTCATCGACAGATCTTTCAAATTTTTCGGAGCTTTGTACAAACTCTTGAGAGCTCTAGGAAGTTATTCGCTGCGAGATGGACTACAATTTCATTATTTCACATTGAAATATAAGTCCGGAACATAATATGAGAGAGATGAATGCAAATCTTGTGGTCTCTTAATCTCTGCGAGTAAAATTTCACTTAAATCCAATGAGAATCCTGCAAACGAAACTCGAGTTCACTCTATTCACTATAACAAACTTCACTCTATTTTAGTGAAATTTCAATCGTTCAAGAGTCATAACACACCAGAAAAAATTTAGTGACTTATCCACTCAATATTTTTGAGTAAATTATTATTTTTATTTATCTTGATTTATGTTTAACTGAATCATTGTGATTCATTGAATTTGATTTACCCGTTCTTAGTCCTAGAATTTTCTGATCCACTTCCGATAAGTTATCGAAATACAATACTGGCAAAGAGAATTTGCAACAGGTTTTCATTTTAAAACCGACAATACTGACATTTTTGTTATCTGAAAATTCAAATTGATTTCTATGTTAGAGATGTAAAATGAATTTTTCCAAACTCGCGTGACTGTAAAATTTGCCTTAGGCTCGTTTTTTTAACTACACACTTAATAAAAAAGTTTTGCCAGATTGGTTGAACAATGTACTATAGTATAAGTTGTCACGTCACATGATATTTACCTGCGTTATCGCACATTTTTACACTTTCGATTGAACGTCACAACCATAGGCAGTACATAAATTTCGTAACTCACTTCACTTTCAAATTTAGTAATATACGACACGAAGGGTTCAAGTTCAAGTGCTGCAAGTAAACCCTGGGCAGCTGTAAAACATATTGGCCGGTTCACAAATAGTAGTACAGTATTCATGAAAAGTGTGCGATGGTGTATCACGTGCACTCTAGATCACAATGTGCCATTTTCAAGGCGCGAAACAGACTTTATTTAAAATTTTTAAAGCTAATGGGAATGTTCGTCGTGTTTTATAAAAATTTCTATCCGTAAAAAGGTAACGAGCTCTATTTCTAACATTGCGAAAATAGCCTTTTACGAAGTATCGCATTAATGGGTCAAAAATTTTATTTTGTTCAGGTGAAACCTTCTTTCACCTAAACACATTAAAATCGCACTTTCATACCAAAGTACAGACTCCATAAAAAGTTTAAAACTGGAAAAAATTTCCCAAAAATGACGATTTTGAAACACAAATTTTTTTCAACAAAATTTTGAAAGTAAATTTTGAACACTTTTTTGTTAAATAAATGCGCTGATACAATTATTTTCGAATTCCTTAGAAAATTTTACATATAAAATGTTGCTGTAAACAAAATTCACGCCACAAATCAACCTGCGAAAAAAAAAATTTCTCAAAAAGTTCCAGAAAAATTAGAAATTCACAGTAAAATTCTAAAAATCATAACTCTCGTGAATAATTTTTGAATGAGCTGAAATTTTGAGCGAGATTATATTTTATAAACAGAGCGGATAAATATAGGCTTTTGCCTAGAATCTGCTGTTTTGCTTATTTTGACGCATCGAGCCTATTTTGAAACACGGATCCTGAAATTGCTTTTTTAGGCTTGGAGTTCATAGTATTGATAATAAAGTTTCAAAAATTAAACGATTATTCATCGATAATAAAATTTCATTGAAGACTGTTTATATTTGTATTGTAAACAATTCAACTGTGCCATGAAGACTATTGACATCATCACTTGAAAAGGAAAGTGAAAAAGGAAAGTGAAACAAATTCGAAAAAATAAATAAAAATATGCAATCGACTGGGGAATGTGCAAAAAAAAACTTATGCCACAGGAAATGGTACTTTTCAAATATGCGCCAATGACATCGACGGACGTTGAACGATCCTTTTCAGAATATAAATATATTTTTACTGATTAGCGCAAAGGATTTTTGTTCGAAAACCTCAAACAACACATAATTGTTCACTGTAATTGTAATACATGATCATGTACTGTAAAGAAATAAACATTGAACGCAGATAATATCTGTTCTGACTTTTTTACTTAAAAACTCTATGGAAATTGTCTCTTTTCATAAAAACGACCTTATTTAACAATATTTTGCATTTTTTGTCATTATCTTATAGAGCTTAATTTAGAGCCTATTTCGTCTATTTTTCAAGCCTTATTAGGCGCCTTAAACGCATTTTTCTGAGCCTATTTTTATCCGCTCTGTTTATAAACAAGAATCGAAACAAAAAATTCAGGAAAATTGGTGACTGTCATTTTTAGGCCGTGCTGTTTTCGTATGGAATGTGTTTATGATTTTTCGTTTTTTTTTTGTTGATTCGAATCTCTAAGTTGGCTTTATTGTAAAGCGGCGCTCCTGGCACCCGAGCCAATTCACACACTCACACACTCATAAAGTTCAAGTTCAGAATAAATTGACTAAGTGTAAGCTCGGTGTTTTTGTTTCGAAAAACCCTAGAAATGTACAGCCCCGACCTCGGAATCATCGGAAATTGAGAACATTTGGTCCTTCGAGCCGAATGTCACGCGCGCGGTACCGAGAATCGCGGTGGGTGGCATAAACAAAGTATTGGAAGTGGACGCGACGACCTAACCTCAAAACGTCGTGAGATCGCGTTGCCGCGAGAGTGCCGGGGAATAGTTCGAGATTGCTATGCCGTGGTGGATCGAATTCGTTCGCGGTCTTTTGATTCCTGTCCTCGCCGAGGACCTGTGGGACGCCGAGCCCAGATAACGCATCGAATTCGGCGCGTGCCCGTGGATTCGTACAAGAAGCCACAAGTCCCACTTCGCGGGAGCCGACGTGACCTTGACGACCAGAAAACGCCTAGAAACGCATTTCCCCGTGGAAGATTCACCTGAAGCGCCGCTTCCAGAGATTCATACGACCGGTTACGACCGACATGCACCAGAAGATCCTCGCCGAGGAGTTTCTTCAAGGATTCAGGACTCACTCGGAGACCGTCTAGGGTGAGTGAGAAAGACACTTTAGCAGAATTCTAATTTCCACGAGGGCAATTTTTAGACATGGAGAACATTGGGGATTTTGAGGATGTTGTGCGAGCACAGAAAGATCTGCGACTGAGAATTGAAAATCTCCTTCCCCGGCTGCAGGCGAACAAGTTGGCCAAACCAGGAACCATTTCTTTGTACATGCTGGATGTAGTCTCCAAATTTCTCTGCAAATACTGGGATGAATTCTACGCGGCGCATCAGCAATTGGTGAGATTCGAGCATTACGACGCGAGCTCGTATCGCACTGATGATGTTTTTTTCGGAGCACCGAAATGGACTACGTGACGGCCATGGACTTTGCAAAACAACTTCGAGCACCGCTGCGACCCAGGGACGATTTAGTTTAGGGTCAAGGTGCACACGGGCCATCGCCGCAGCAGCAGCAACAGAATAACCCCCCAGCAGATTTCAACTCTCAGCCACTTCAACTACGCTTCGACCTGCTAGAGTTATCCGGGAACTACACAGACTGGGAATCCTTTCGGGACGCGTTCCAAGGTCTAGTGATAGACCGACCGGGCACCCCAGCTGTGCAGAAGCTCATTCTGCTGAAAAGGGCTTTGAAAGGTGAAGCAGTGAACCTTTTGCGGAATGTCACAAGCACTGACGCCAACCTCAAACCTGCCTGGGACACGGTGTGTAAGTGATACACCAACCACAGAGTCCTGGTGCACGCCCACCTCAAGGAGCTTTTCAATCTTTTGTTCGTGGCCAAGGAGTCTGCGCGCGACCTGCGCGCCCTGTTGGACCGGACAAGAGAGGAGTTACGAGCCCTTGGCAACCTTGGGTGCAAGATAGTCGACGTTCCGGAACTTATCAGTTTCATGATACTTCAGCGCGTCGACCCTGTGACTCGGCGTGAGTGGAAGATGGAAGTCAGTATCCATGGCATCGGCGCAGAACCAGCAAACAACGCAGCGAGCCCTGAAGACGGAGGGGGTCCAATCAAATCGGAATGGCAAGAGCTAGATGACTTCCTCGAGCGACGTATTCGCGCCGTCGAAATGTCGTGTCCAGCAGTCAAGGCATGTAACCCTGTTAAATTTAAAGATTTTCCAGCTCCGAGCCAGAAGAAGATGCTCCAGGTCCATCACGCCCAGGATCCAACTCCTTCCTTTAAGGAACCCAACCTAGCAGCGCCATCTAGAGGCTACCGAGCAAACTGTTGCTGTTGTTTCTGCCAAGAAGAGTATGGTCACATAGCATGCCCAGAATTCAAGAGGCTGACACCAGAGCAGAGACACGCTGAGGTCAAACGAATCAATTTGTGTTTCAACTGCGTCGGAGAACATAGCGTGTTGGACTGCAAATCGTCAGGCACCTGTCGTGTGTGCTCGAAGCAGCACAATACTATGCTACACTTGGCTCGGCCGACAAGCACGCAGGAGAATCTTGGAGACTCCACGGCTTTATCCCCGGAGGCTCCAGCCTTCGCAACAGGGGACAACAAAGTCCACAGTTAGGCCGTGAATCGTCTCCCATACAGTTCCACTGTGGTCCTAGCCACAGTCCTCGTCACGATAGTGGCGCCTTCAGGAGGGCGAATCACCACCCGAGCCCTTCTCGACTCGGGCTCCGATGCGTCTTTTGTTTCAGAGCGCATCGCTAGATGTCTTGATCTGCCACGGGCCAAGATCAACACTTGGCTGACCGGCATTGGCGACGACCACGCCGCAGGTGTCAAGGCCGAGACGAGCTGCAAGGTCATCTCCAGAGTTGACAATGACTTCCAGTTGACGCTCGATGTCCTGATTTTTCCCTCTGACGGGCCTGCTACCGCAGCGGTAACTCCTCGACGAAAACGTCGTGTTGTAGTTCGGTTTAGAATTAGCTGATCCACACTTCTGGAGACCGGATCACGCTGGTCTCATCCTGGGCGCTGACGTCTTTTTTGGCCTTCTTCGTGAGGGTCAAAAGCAAATTCCTGGCACCAGTTTGATGGCGCAAAATACTTGGCTCAGTTGGGTGATTTCGGGATGCACTTTCGGACCTGAGGCGCCACCACGACCGGCCCAAACCAACACAGCGATCCAGACATACCGCTGTGCAGTGAGTGATTACCTCGACCAGACGTTGAGGCGTTTGTTCGACCTCGAGACTGTGCCGGGAACGACGCCTGCTTCGGAGAACGACGACAACGCGTGCGAGCTTCATTTTAAGGACACAACCGAGCGATTGGCCGATGGTCGCTATCAAGTCAGATTGCCCATGGCCAGGCAACTGCGGGTCGAACATGGCAACAATTTTCATGGTGCAACGACGGCGCTTCTGTCCCTCGAGCGTCGCTTTCAACGGGATCCGGGACTCAGCAAGCAGTACCATGACTTCATGGGCGCGTACGAGGAGCTGGGTCACATGGTCAGAGCTGCGCCGCTGCCAAACGACCAGGCTGGCTGGTATTTGCCGCATCAGGGCGTGCGCACGCACAAACTCCGTGTTGTGTTCGACGCAGCCCGACACAACTCCCAGGATTGGTGCCTCAACGATTTCCTGCTACCTGGGCCAGCTCTTTAATCAAACCTTCTTGAGATTCTGCTGGCATGACGATTACATCGCTTTGTGTTTTCAGCAGACATCGTCAAGACGTACCGGCAGATCCTGATCCATCCAGATGACTGGGACAAGCAGCGCATACTATGGAGAGAGTCGGAAGCCGACGACATTCAGCATTACTGTCTGAAGACTGTCACGTATGGCGCATCCAGTGGCCTGGATCCATCCCCTGGCGCCCGCGCCAATTCACACATACACTCATAAAGTTAAAGTTCAGAATAAATTGACTAATTGCAAGCTCGGGGTTTTTGTTTCGAAAAACCCTCAAAAAGTGGAGCCTCGACCTTGGAATCATCGGAAATTAAGAGCAGAATGCCTCGTTAGGTATTGTTTACTTAAATCAATTTTATATTAATTGAAATATATCTGCGAGATACGTAAAATGTTATTCTCACTTTGCTCAATTAGTTCTGAAAATCCCAAGAATATTCAAACAGAACTCCGTAGTAAATCTTTAGATCTCTCTGACAGTCATACCGCAATTCTTGGTGAATGATTTGTTGTGCCGTTATCATTGCAGTTGTCATCGTTTGTGTGTGGTATCATTTTATTTCAAAATTCTTAATAAATGATGCTAAAAATAATGTTTGATCCAACCTTTCATGATTTTTACATTTGTTTCCGAGACGTTTTTAGCGTAGATGTTAACATTACATATTCTTAATTGACCTTGGCAAGTCTCACGTGTCCAGCTAACCACTTACCGGAAGAAATTGTACACGTAGAATAAGCAATGATGTCACTGCAATACGTCTTACGTGCACTGTATCCACTGTGGGAAGGGTGATGTGATGTGTCATTATAGGTCGTTGACTCTGCTCACTGCTAATCTCAAACGTTTAACCCTCGTGAATGCTCTCCCCCTATGAGCCCCTGTGACTACCCCCGTGCCCTCCCACGTTAATATCCCCGTGATCTCCCACGTGATCTCCTACGTTAACAGGCCCGTGACCTCTCACATGACCTCCTACGTTAACACCCTGTGATATTTTACGTGGACACCCCCGTGACCTCTTACGTGACCATCTTCGTGACCTCCCTCATGACCTTTCCCGTGACCTCCCCTGTGACCTTTCCCGTAACCCACGGAGACACCCTCTTGAAAAAGGAAAAATCCATGCAACGTCACGAGAAACGTCCAGGCAATACATTAATGAATAAGTTTTGGTACGAGGGTTGATCAAATAATAACCGACCTTTGCCCTCTATAATTTATGTAATTCACTGATCGAAACGCCATCTAGCAAAGTGTTGACAGGAACCCTAAGGAACTTTTTGGCATAGCCGACTGTAACACGCCGTGATCGCCTGTTATTTTCCTTGTAACACAGCACGATCACGTGCTCTTTCCTTTAATGCTTAAGTCTAGACTAATCACGGGTGACGAGACTAATCACGCGCAGTAATGATTTTGATGTCTCAACCGTCTACGATAAGCGCGCTATCATAATTGCGCCGCTTAGTCACTACGCTAAT
>JAPYZL010075154.1:0-17204 GCA_030522825.1 Platygaster orseoliae | reverse complement strand
GAATTTTTCCGAAAATTGACCATTTCAGGTCAATTTTTTGCGTCTAAAATTGCAGTTTCCCAGGCAATGTTGAAAAATGGTTTCACAAAAGCACTTTTGCAGAATTTTCTCGAAAGATACTCATTACAGTTGAATTTCATGTAAAGTTCGTATTACACGATATTTTCTTGTAATATAATGACGTAAAAACTGACGCGAAACAAAAACTCGTGCGAAAACGATTGTTTCCAAAAATCCAATATGGTGGGCCTCCCGTCACTTGAAAAATTCACTGCGTCATTTTCCTGGAAAACGCCAATTTTCGACGCAAAAAAATTCGAGAACAAATAGAATACACATGAACTTTCGAAAATAAACAATTAAACTACTATTTTTCTCTCAAAAAATAGAGAAAACGAATGGATGTTCAGCACGAAAGAAGGAAGACAACAACTTTTAGAGACTACAAAACAAGACAGATTGATGATAGTGATTTTGAGGAGGGAACACATTTTTGAGAGCCTCGACGATGTTCAAAAAGAGCTGACAAGTGCCGTGAAAAATTTCGCGCCTGAGCAATTGTCTAACGTGGAAATTCCGTTCATGACCTTGGGAAATGACCTTGGAAAACGAACGATTTGCTACCAAGGGGAAAGCGAGATGAGCGGGCCATTCGTCGTGGATGAGATTGAAAACGAAGGCTCTATCCTGAGGAGGATCGTGTTTTTGAACAATCTTTTCACTACGCAGAGTGAATCGAGACTGAAAATAGGTTTGAATATTTTGTATGAAATGTTTTACAGTACTTTTTACGGGTGTAATGTGCAAAAAACGCCCGTAGTAAAGTGTTTAGACAGCAGAATAAAATCAAAAGTTTTATATCAAAAACATCAATTTTATAAGTTACAGAAATACAATAAATTTCCAAGTTTTTGGATTTTCAGAAATTTCATTCTTAAAAATTTTTTGAGATTTGAAAATCATTAAAAGTTACTGACATTTTTAATGTATTTTAAATTTGAAATTAAAGATATCCAAAAAGTTCAAAACTTATTGAATTCACTAAAAAATTTCGTTAATGTTGAAAGTTTCTGTTTTTTTTTGTTGATTATAGTAATTTTGTTGTTGTTTTTTTAATGTTTTTTGTTGATTATGGTAATGTTGAAATTTTCGAAATTCTTTAAGATGTCAAAAATTCTGAACATTTTGTATCTAAAGTTTCAAAATTTCTTAAAATTCCACTTATTTCTAAAATTTCTCAAGTTTTTATTTTAATATTCCTAATTAAAACTTGAATTAAAAATTAAAAAAATGAAAATTAACAGTTTGTTATCAATTGTCAATAAAAAAAAAAATTCAAAATTCATCAAAAATCCAAAAACTTACAAAGTTATTTGTTTTTTGAAAATTTCATCGTTTCAAGAATTTCCCAAGTTTTTATTCTGAATTTTATTTACATCGTAATCCAAAATTTAAAAAATTCATACTCACAACAAAAATTCAAATTGAAGGAAATTATAAATACATCAAAAATTTGAAATTCAGAAAAGTAAAAATTTGAAAATTTCAGATATCCAAAAATATTCAAACTTTTTAGTTTTTCATAAATTTTATTATTTCAGAAACCTGAAAATTTTAAAATCCTTGAAAAATACTGAAATATTAAAAATGTATTTTAGATTGAAAATTAAAAATATTTGGAAACTTAAAAAATTTTTCAAACTTATTGGGAACGTACAAAATTTCCAAGTTTTCTATGTTTTCATTATTCAAGTTTCAATAAATTATAAACTTGATGGAGATTTTGGAAAAGATTTATAATTTCTGAAATTTTCAAAATCCCCCAAGTTGTCGCAAATTCTTAACCTTTTTGTGTATGAAATTTTAAAATTTTAGAAATGCAAGAACTGAGTTTTCAAATTTCTTACAATCCCATTTATTTCTATAATTTATAAAATTTCCCAAGTTTTTATTTTGATATTCTGAGTTAGTGTTCCAATTAAAAATTAAAAAAATGAAAATTAACACTTGAATATTAATTGTCATTAAAAAAAATTAAAAATTAATTAAAAATCCAAAAACTTGCAAAGTTTTTTGTTTTTCGAAAATTTCATCGTTTCAAGAATTTTTCAAGTTTTGATTCTGAATTTTATTTACATCACAATTCAAAATTTAAAAAACTAAAATTGAAAATGAACTAATTATCACAAATTGGAGAAAATTATAAATTTATGAAAAATTTTCAATTGAGAAAAGTATGAATTTGATAATTTCAGAAATCCAAAAATATTCAAACTTTTTAGATTTTCATAAATTTTATTATTTAAAAAATCTCATAATTTAAAAATCATTGAAAACTACTATTTTTTTGGGAATGTTAAAAATTAACCAAATTTTAATTTTGTTATAATTCAAACTTGAAAACTTCATAAAGATTTTATAAAATTTCTATAATTGCAAAATTTGTCAAAAATTCTTAACGTTTTCATAAATGAAATTTTAAAATTTCAGAAATGCAAAAACTAAGTCTTCAAATTTCTTAAAATTCCATTATCTTCAAAATTTCCAAGTTGTCAAAAATGAGTAAGATTTCTGATGTTTTCTAAATTCCAAAATTTTCCGATCATGCAAAATTGTCCAAAATTACCCACAGTTTTCACATTCTCGAATTTCGTAAAATCCTAGAAATTAATGAAAATTAAAAATACGATTCATGAATAATTAGGCAAAATTCATAAAACTCATATTTTTGAAATTCTTTCATTATTATGTCTCTGCATTTCAACTGAATTCTCTTACTAGTTTTTTTTTACACAAAAAACCCGTAATAAGACTCAAATAATCAACATCCTTCGTTTTTCAGCCAAATCCAGGAGAGGAAAAGCCAAAAAAGTAATAGATTATTCCTACTTGAGCTGTTCCCATCACATTTACATGACCATTGGAGTCAACGCAGCTACAATTTCAAAACCTTCTGGTAGTGCTCTTCTTCTTGGTTTGGGTGGAGGAGCACTTTGTTCCTTTTTGCAACAACATTTCCCAAAAGTACATCACAAAATTTTCAAACTACCTCAAACTTGAATTTTCACATGAAATTAACAAATGCAACTTTTACTTCACAGATCAAAGTAACCGTAGTTGAAATCGACAAAGCAATGTTAATGGTAGCAAAGGAATATTTCGGCCTCACGATCAATGAAAAAATACAAGTTGTGATCGAGGATGGAATCAAATATCTAGAAAACGCTTCCAAGTCATCTGAAAAATTTGACGCAATCATGTTCGACGTCGACAACAAAGACAATTCAGTAGGCATGAGTTGTCCCCCGAAACAGTTTTTGGAAACTCGAACAATTTGCTGCGTTGTAGATTGTTTAACTGACGATGGGATTTTTATACTCAATCTCGTGATTAGAGACAAATCTCTTCGACCAGACATTGTCGAAAGATTGAAGAAACATTTCGAATTCATTACAAGTTACAGTGTGAAAGACGAAGTCAATGAAATTATCATTTGTTCGAAAAAAGCGAAAGATGGGAAAGTGTGGTTCGAGCAGTTTGAAATTGCAGCGCAAGATTTGAATCGAAGAGTCAAGGCTGATGAAGAAATTGTAGATGTGAATGACTTTATGTCAGCTTTGAAGATTGAAGGTTGATATTTAAATAAAGAAATTTTCTACACTGCGAAGAATTTTTTTTACTTACCAGGACTTCTTTTTTTTCAGCTGTCGATAATAATTGTTATTATAAAAAATTGATTTCTTGAATAGGCATCGATTATCTTTAAAAAATCGATTTTTTCTTAAAAAAAAATAAATAAATGTCCAAAACGATTGTTTCAAAAAAATTGATTGCATGGAAGCTCATGGTGAACAGAAATCAGCACGATGTAGGTTAGTCATAGACAAAAAGTTCAGTTCACATTGCCACGTGCGAGAAATCGAAAACGATTCCAATAACTAAAAAATAAATTTCAAAAATTTCGATTTTTCCATAACAAATTCTTTTATTCATACAAAATATTCTTTCAAACTCTCGCCAGTCGAATATCAAGTTTCATAACTTCATTTTTTCTTCTTTTGACCAAGACGCTTAGTTTTCTTTCCTTTGCCTTTAGTTTCTTTTTTATCGCCTTTTTTCTTGAAATTATCTCTTCGTTTTTTCAATTTATTAATTTCCCTTTTGTTCATCCAAACTGGATAGTTCCCGAATTGATCCAACATAGTTTTTTTATCGTACACTCTTTTTGTGCCGTCATCCATTTTTTCAGTTTCCTTGTTTTCCTCGGTTTGTTTGCTTTCAACCGATGCTTTAACTGAACTCGCATCCAAGACTAAAAAATTACAAATAAAAATTGTTGGTTATACACAAATGAAAATTATATTGAACAATATGAAAATGTGTGTAAAAGTTATTTTTACTTGTGGCGATTTCTGATAAATCTTTCATTGCTTCGTCTTTTGGGGCATTATCGTCGATTCCTAAAGTTTTTTTCAACCTTTCCAATTCTTTGACTCCGTAACGTTCTCTTTTTACAGCCCTGCATTTTCGTTTCCATTTGCTTCTCAATGATTTTGCCATTGTACGTTCTAAAAATATGGGAAAATTTTCTGTACTTTAACTGACTAAAAATTATAACTTTTATCTTATTTCTGAAAATTCGGTGTCTGAAATTACAAATGTTTTCGTAATGGAAATTGTTACAAATACCATTAATTATACATTTTAGAAAATTCTTCCAAAAGTGGCCTAAAGAAACATTGTTTTTCGCGAAATATTGCTTTTTTTTTGGAAAAAGTGTAATTTGTCATTATATTAATTTTTATTATTTAATTTGGTATTTATGCTTTTAATTGAATTAATTGACAATAATAAATTAAATACTACTGTTAATTAAATGATAAAAATGAAATGATAAAATTTTTTTAAATAATAAAAATTAAATGTTAAAAGAATTAAATAATGAAAATTTGATTACAAGTAATAAATCAATATATTAAATTAATAAATAATAAAATTTTAAAAAATAATAAATGATAAAGAATATATAATAAAAAATTAGGAAATCATTAAGTTGAATAGTAAATTATACTTTTTTCTAACAAAATCATGTTTTCTAAAAAAAAGTAATATTTCGCAAAGAACAAATTTTTTCAGACCATTTTTGGAAGAATTCTATAAAATGCATAATTACCAAAATAATATCAATAATGCAATATATAACATATGAATAAATAATACTATAAATAATAAGTAACCAATATCAATGCTTTTTTTTGTTTCATAAACATTTAAAATTTCTGGCACAGTGAAAATTATATTTTTTTCAGGAGGGGGGGGGGGGGAGGGGCATTACTTTAAACATTAACTAACATTTTTTTATAACAGTAGAAAATTGGTAATACACATTTAATAATTTTGCAATTTATGTAAAATTGGAAACGGACATTAAAACTTTTTCATTTCCGTATCTCGAATACTTTGTTAACTAGCATGCCATTCATTCCGAAGAAAAACAAATTACACATAACCTAAAAATGTAATTGTCGAAAATATTTTTAACAATTTACAAACGCTTTGTTTAACTTGATGCAACATTTACAATTGTAATTTACATGATTTTTGGTAAAATCATAATATCTAACTTACTAAAAAGTTTTTATTTAACTCAAGCAAACAACAAAACTCAACAAAACACACTACTGACATCAACTAACATGTGTAAAAAAACGAAAAAAACGGCTGCTGAATTGTGCACAACTGTGCATCACTGTGCATATACAAAATGGCGGTAATTGTTTGTGACTTTGTGACATTTGTGTTTGTTGTGTCGTCTGCACCAAAACCAATATTGACAGTTTTCGATTTTTCGATACGTAAATTAGGGATTTTATTGAAAAATCCCAAAAAATGACGTCTTTAACAAAAATTGCCAATCATTCGACGCGTTTGGCATTTAAAAATTATGCTCAATTCACTGGAATTCGCGAAGCGGGACGTAAGATTGATTATCATACATTTTGCCTGCATTCTATGATTTGTTTATACTTATGTAATAAATGGCAATTTTCCACAAAAATAATTAATATCTTGTTTGTTTTACACAGAATTTGCAAGTTTTGTAGAGAGAATTTAATGTCATTTTGGGAAAAAAGAGCTAGGTTAAGTTAGTTAAACACATGATAAATATATAGATATATTGAAAATATTCATCTAAATATGTTGACATAATTATAAAATTGCAATTGTGTTTTTTATACAATGTTGATTTTTTTCATTTAATGCTTTTTATATTTTTTTTTCTTGATATAATTTTTTGATGTACATTGGGGAGAAAAGTGTAATGAGTATTGTTTAAAAAAGTTTTTTTTTTTAATATTCATTTAATATCTATTAATTTATTGAAGTATTCAGTTACACTATATAATATTCATTTGTAGCAAATAATAATGAACAATTTATCAATAACTTATATCAGTTTAAAATTTATAGAACAATGTACAGATTAATAATTTAAAATAAATTTATAAAAAAAAATTTTGAATATTAATGGTAGAAATTATAAATTACATTATATTTATTTATACAATTCAAACTATCATTTACTCGATATTACTTCAAAAAAAATTATTCATTTACTGAATAAAAATTCAAAATAAATTTATGAAAAGAACATCCAAATATTTTAAAACTGTTCCAGCAATTTTATAATCTTCATTCCCCACATTTCATGCACTATTTTTTTCGTTTTCACTACAAACATTGTTTTTGAAGACTTCAAGATTTAAACAAACGAAAAATTATACTTGCAGATTGGAACCGTGATTATATGCCAGGCCCGTATCCGATAACTCCAGAAGAGCGCAGAAAAGCTGCAGAGAAATATGGCATGCATCCCAAAGAATATGAACCTTACCCCGACGACGGCTGGGGTCACGGCGATTACCCCAAACTCCCCAATATCGGAGCTGCAGTCAAGGACCCTCATTATCCTTACGATCATCCAAAGTGGAAGAGAAATTTCGGCGAACCGGTGCATATTTTTTCCCAAAAATGTAGTTTTCCAATTTGAAAATCTTATATTTTTATTGAATCCAACCGATAATTTCCAGATGCACGCACATTTTGAAATCATGACAGAAGATAAAATTGAGTACGGAGAGAGAAGGCGTTTCACTCATTTCGGAGTTTTTGGTTCGGTTTTCGCCATCTTTGGAACTTTATTTACGCTCTATTACCTCTCAAGGAATGTTCATTTCATGATGGCTGCTGTGAGTAATTAATCATTAAGTATAATTTACCGTTTACTGAAATTATTTTTAATTTTCCAGGCGGAGAAACAATTCCCGACACCCGGAGTCGTGCATTACACTTTTGAACCCGCGGACAAATGATCCGCAATGTATACTGGAGCTAGTGAAACGAACGATCTAGATGAACCAGAAAACAAGTTATATTTACTTTGTAAAAGTGTTAAAATTGTATAAAAATCCAGTGAAATAGAAAGACGTTTTGTTAAATGGTCTAGAAAGAATTTATTTGCGAATTTTTTCATAACCAAACCATAAAATTTTATTATCATAGTTTAAACTCGAAAAATATCTTAAGTTATATTCAACGTCAGTAAAGTACCTAGGCTATTGACCGGTATTCCACAACAGCCTGTTGCAAGTTACTTGTGAGCTAAGATGTTATGTCGACCAGCAAAATATTAATTAATAGTTTTCCAAGCAAAATGATTTTTCCTGATGAGGGCTTATTATAATAAAGCCGAAAGCTTGAAGAAAGAAAAGATGTTGAAGGCCTGAATTTACAACTTTCATTTAACAAATTTGGCTCCTAATGATCAAAAATGAAATAATGGATAATGGAGCGTTCACTCACTTATTACTCGTGAGGGATTATTGAACATCAGCTCCATATTTGATCGAAGGGATAATTATTATTGAAGAATAAAGGAGCATATAATTGTTTTATTATGAAAATAAAAACAGTTTATTATAGTCCTCGAAATACATCGAACTTGATATCCTCAAACAGTCTCCGACGGTGGCGCCAGACTCTGGTGCAATTTCCCAATGGCGGTTTGAAGAATCTGCCTGAAGACTTCGTCTTCCTCGCAGGTGACCTCCAGGTTCATCAAATCGATGTGCGCCTTCCTCCCGTTGCTCGTCACGTACAGTTTCTCGCCCTTGAAAATCTTGGGAACCGAGTCCTCGCCGAACATCTCCTGGAGCATTTCGATCAGACATTCCTTGAAGTGCATTCGGTCCATTTTCGTCGGCGCGGGAATCATTTTATGAGCGTTGTCCTCCATCATGTCAGCCTGGAGCAGGACCGTGAGAACCGAATCGGCGTACATGTCGTTTACCGGAGTAGCGATCCACTCCATGATGACGACCTTGCCGGGGCCTGTTTTCGAGTCCTCGATTATGAGGTCGATGCTCTTGAAAACTCTGAGTTTCTTCTCGCGAACCTCGCAAATGCCGGCGATCTGGGTGAGAAGGTGCTTCAGGACTGCGACGCTGCCGGAGAAGTTATAGCTCTGACGCTGCGTCACTTGGGACATGCTGATGTCCGTGTACTTGGACAGGTCTTTTGGGTCCAGGAGCAGGTAATTGAAGTTTCGCTTCACCAGGATCCCGGAGAGCTTGTTCCCTGGTACTGGAGTTTCAACGGCGAGCGAGCCCATCACCTGGAGTTTCAGAAAGAGTTTCAAGAGGGAGTTTCTGGGGTTGCACTCTTTGAAATTTGAATTTTCGTTAAAATATATTAAAATCTCAAAACCTTGGCTGTTTTCTCTCCTCGGAAATACAGTTCCACAGCAACCGTGTTTCTCGGATTATGGATTTCCATGACCGTCGTTGGATCGTCCTCGTACTCCCTCTGCAAGGCAGCCTTCAATCTCCCCATCTCGTTCTGCTCGCCGTGCACTAGCACCACGTGCGGTGGCTTCAACGCCCTCACAAACTCAGAGGTCTGCTGGTAATCCGTGTGCGCTGAGAAACTTATGTAATCCACCGACATTTTCAAGGGCAACCTCTGCCCCGACATCGTCGTCACTTCCTCGGGCTCTGAAAGTATCGTCTTGGCCAACGTTCCCTAAAACCGCCCAATCGTCATCGTCAAACACCATCCACAAATAATTCACGGTCATGTATACAGTAGCGTGTCCAGAGGGTGGGCCAAAAAAAAGAAAACCAGCAATCTTATTTTGCTAAATATATAGAAATAGTAGTATACTTGTAGTGACGAGTGATTTTGCAATATCGCTAGAAAACTTTTATACTTTTGTTACAAGTATCGATAATCATGATATCGGTATCAATATCGCCCATCCCTACTTCTCAAAGTCAAATCCTCGAATATACCACTGTATAAACTCGAAATCATCCAACCTCAACGCAATAACCCGTGACGATGACCCCGTTCTTCGAGTCCGTGCACCAGCACTCGAAAAGTTCCCTGGAAAGTCCACTCTGCATCATACCCGGCGACGCCATGATGACGCAAGGTCCGATATCCTCGAAATGATCGATGCTCTTGAGATTTGAGATGTGCTTGAACACGAAAGGATTGCTGACCGCAATCTGACGTCGAATTTTATCGTTCATCGCGTTGATGTACGTCTGATAAACCGCCATGCACTTTTTCGCGAGCGAGGAAGCGTAGTAGATGGGGATTTCATGGAGCTCCGGGTGTAAAGACCAGTACTCGTCGAGGATCAGAAGGAGTTCCTGGGCCCTTCCGAGGGCGAACACGGGGATCAGGCAACGGCCCCCTCGGTTCACGATTTCGTGCACGAGGCCGGTGAAACGGCTCTCGCGGTCTTCCCTTTTCTCGTGTATGTGGGTCCCGTACGTCGACTCGATTATGAGGATGTCGGGGTGAACCGTTGGAATCTCCGCAGCCATTAAATGACGGTCCTCTTGACGACTGAAGTCACCGGTATAGAGTATCTAGGAATTTTAAACGAGGATTAAAAAGTTTAGACTGTAAACTCTTGTTAGCAGGCACATTGGCAGAAGTAGGGGGGGGGGAGTTTTTTTTTAAAGTTTAACTTCCATAGTTAAAGTAGTAAATAATTTTTGAATCTAAACAAATATTATACAACGTTATAAACCATTTTTTACTTTTCCTTTGAGTGGAGTTGAAATGTCAATTTTTTTATCACTTTCGTTTATTTCTTAAACGTTTGAAAATTCACGCACATTGAAAATACAATGATAAAAAAATAAGAAAATAGGTTAGAATGATTAAAAATGTACTAATTGAAATCTGGAGAATGTGACAAAAGGTTTTCTGTAAGTTCTACACTTCACTAACTCAAAAATAATAGCGATTTTGGCTTGAGAGAAATAATATTTGAAAATGCTTGGCAAGGATAGCATTGGAAAAAATAATTTGGAGAAATTGCTTAAAACTATTTATTAATAAAGAAAAAAACTTCAAATTTACGAAAATGCTAAAAAGTACTTTGAATCATAAAGAAACTGAATAAATACTTAAAGTATAGGAATTCTATGAATGAACTGTTTTCTAAAAAATCTGAATAAATAAGTAGGATTATAAAGTTTGATATTCGAGACCATCGAATTCTTAGAAAACGTACATAAAAATCAACGGAAATAATAGAAATATATGAGAATAAAATAATACGATATCCTTGAAACACTTTAAAAAGTAAAAAAACATAAAAAATTTATAAGACATTCAAAATCTATGTAGATCTAATTTTTTCAGACATTTCTAAAAATACTGGAAATCTATTGAAATTAGGATTCTAAAGCACCGAATTTGAGAAATCTATATAACAATGTACAAATAAATCAGAAATCTGTAAAAGTATTAGAAACTCAAAATCGTTACAAATTTTATTAGTTTAGAAAAATTGAATCATAGAATTTATATAAATTTATGAAATACCAAAAAATATCACAAAGTCGTATGAAAAACATAAAAAACGGAAATTTCAGAAATTCCTTAAAAACATAAAAAATATATTTCATTTGAAAATTTATGATTTTGAATGACTGACGATGTGGTTTCGGTAATAAAATTTTTCAACTTTACGAATTTCGAAACAGTATGAAAATATTTAAAATTGTCGTAGATCTAATTTTCCCAGAAAAATTTTTAAAATACCGTAAGTCTATTGAAATTAGAATTACAAGGCATTGAATTATAAAAATTTAAATATCAATATACAAATAAATTAGAAATCTATAAAAATACCAAAATATGCTACAAAATTTTATGAAAAACATATAAAACGGAAATTTTTGAAATTCCTGAAATACTAAAATATATATTTCTTTCAGTATTTTATTATTTTTAATCATTGACGATCTGGTTTCGATAATAAAAATTTTCAACTTCACGAATTTCTAAAAAGTATGGAAATATGAAAAAATCTATAAAATATTTGAAAAATATGTAGATCTAATTTTCCCAGACATTTTCAAAAATACTTAAAATTTATTAAAATACCAAAAAATACTACTAAATCTTATGAAAAACATATAATACAGAAATTTTATAAATTCCTGAAATACTAAAAAAATATTTTGTTTGGGATTTTATGATTTTTAATCATTGACGATCTGGTTTTGGTAATAAAATTTTTCAACTTCCCGAATTTCGAACAAGTATGAAAATATCACAAATAGTAAAATATTCGAAACCTATGTAGATATAATTTTCCCAGACATTTTTAAAAATACTGGAAATCTATTGAAATTATGATTCTAGAGCATCGAATTAGAGAAATATATGTAACGATATACAAATATATTAGAAATCTATTAAAATACCAAAAAATAATACAAACTTCTATGAAAAACATAAATACACAAATTTCACAAATTCTTGAAATACTAAAAAAACACATTTCTTTGGGGTTCCTACAATTTTTGATCTTTGACGATCTGGTTTCGATAATAAGATTTTTCAACTTCACGAATTTCGAAAAAGTATGACATTATCAAAAATTTATAAAATATTAAAAATCTATGTAGATTTAATTTTTACAGACATTTTTAAAAATACTGGAAATCTATTGAAATTAGAATTTCAAAGCATCGAATTCTAAGAATTTATATTGCAATATACAAATAAATTAGAAATCTATAAAAATACCAAAAAATGTTACAAAATTTTATGAAAAACATATAATACGGAAATTTTCGAAATTCCTGAAATACTAAAAAGTATATACCTATCTTTTGAGATTTTATGATTTTTAGTCATTGACAATCTGTTTACGGTGATAAAATTTTTCAACGTCACCAATTTCGAAAAAGTATAAAATATCAAAAATCTAGAAAATATTAAGAATGTTAAAGTATGTAAATATATTATTATAATATAAATTTATAAATATATTATGAAATTATTATGATTTATGATAAATATTAATAATTGAACAATTATAATTAAAATATTTTTATTCAGAAAAACCCTCCCAAACATTTTTTCTGCCTACTCCACTACTTGTTATAACTTCTCACAACTTACTTTCACACCAGCAATTTCAAGCATGAACATCGCAGCGCCCAAAACGTGGCCTGCATTGTAGGCCCAAAATTTTATGCCAAAAACGTCTTTTTCTTCATGGAAATTTATCGTTTCAATCTTAGCCATCGAAGCCTCGAGTTCGGTTTCTGTATAAAGCATTTGATCTGTCGCGAAATTACTGACTTTTATGTAATCAGAAAGCAGCCACCTGAAAAATGCATAAACTTTAGTTTTCAAACTGAAACATGATTTCACCCAATTTTTATTCTACCTGTAAATAGCTTTTGTTGCGTGAGTCATGAAACATCGTCCTTTGAAATGGGTTTTCAATAAAAACCAAGGAAGTGCTCCGCAATGGTCCAAATGAAAGCTGAAAAATGATTGAAATTTATCTGAATAATTAGTCAACTTAAATTATTTAAAAACAAAAAGACAATTAAGTTCGAAACTATTTTAAAAAGTTTATAGATTGATCAGAAACTAAATTAATGATAAATGAAAATTACTGAGAAATGAGGAGCAAATCGATTTCATCTGATTCGATCAAATCAATGAAAGGCAGAGCATCCATTCCGGTCAATCCTGGATGGATTCCACAATCGAGCATTATTTTTTTCCCCTTGAATTCCAAAATTATACATGACCTAGAATTGTAATTTGAAAATGTTTTCAGTTCAGCACAAAGTTTACTAGAAATAATCATGTATGTGAATTTAAAAAAATACAGCAAATTCACCAGTAGTAATTTATAATCAAAAAAAAATTCCAATATCAAATCCTTGATATTCCGAATGTATTAAAAAAGTTATGTTGAAATATTTTTTTACATCCCCATAAATTCATATTACTTTTATATTTGTATTAAAATAATTAATTTTATAATAAATTATATAATAATTTAAATATATAACTTCATTATTTTAAATTTTACCAATTTCTTTTTAAATTATTTAATTCTTAAATTAAGTATTTAAATTATTAAATTATTAATAAATGAATATTGTTATCTACTAAATAGAAATATAGAATACAGTAAATTTACGAGTCCTACTCAATTATCACAATATATTTTAATTTAAAATCCTTAATATTCCGAATATACCAAAATAAATGAATGTTTGGATATTTTTCATAAATTCACATTACTTTATGTAATTTTTATGTTACTATTAAATAGAAGTACAAAATTAAAAACATAAAATACAGCAAATTCACGATTTGTTAACAATTATCAAAAAAAAATTTGTTATATTCAAATAATCCAAATAAGTAAATTGAATTCTTTATATTAAATAGAATTATAAAATAGGAAAATACACATTTTTCTATATTATCGCAATTACATGATAATTGTATAATTTTCAGTTAAATAAATTATATTTCAAATAGACTGTACGGTGTCTAAATAACATTTGTATGGGCGTTCCAAATTTTTAATAACAAATTTAAAAGTAGCAAAATAACTCAAAATGTCAGACCTTCCAACTTCTTGCCCAGCTCCCAAAGGTCTTATTGAAAGCAAGTCACTTTCTTCAGCCGGAACTTGCGTATCGGGTTTTCTTTTATTTGAAGTCATTTTGGTATTTTTATTCTCCAAGAAAATTCACTTATTTACTTAAAATACAATGCTCAACAACAAATCGTTTTGTTTACATCATCTGATAAGTGAGGTTAGGTTAGATTCGTCGATAACTGTGTAATCGTGTATATCGATATCTTGCTGTGGACTCGTAATTTGATTTTCGTGGGCCCTGAGAAAGGCTGAAAAGTTCTGTGAAAATTGAAACGTAATATGAAGAATTATATAAGTTGTTATTGTGTAAAATAAGATGTATTTTTAATTTATTAATTATTAAATCATACAAATTTGAAAAATGATTCGAATTTAAATACGTTGAGTACATCGAGTACGTCAGTATAAACAAAAGCGAGGATTATAATAATCTTTGGCAAGGTTCAAAACATTTCAAATTTAACGGTTATTGTGATCGTCACAAAACAATAGGATTCCAACGATTCCAACAACGATTTCCTTGGATTTTTCTCAATATTAATGAATTATACAGAATTTTTCAATCGTTTCCTCGACATATTCGTTAATAATAATATTGCGCAAATGAAAAAAAAAATCAATTTTAAAAATGGCGTCGGTTGAGTTCACCAGCAGCCAAAAACGAGTATTTCCATTTTCGGCAAACTCCGGAACATTTCGGCTGGAATCGACTGGATTTAACGGTTATTGTGATCGTCACAAAACAATAGAAACCAAACAATAGTGACAAAAGCTCCAACTGGCTCCAACACTTCCGGTTGCGCACGCGCCCTGGGTTTTTTCTGAGATTTCCCCAATATTAATGAAACACAGTGTTCTACAGAGGTTATTTTTAGCTCAACCAGCCAGCGTGGTACTAATAAAACAGAAAAAAACGTCAGTCGCGAACGTGGAAATTAACCGTCGACGCCGGGTTTTGGAAAGCAGGAAATACTAGAGAGAAAATCAAGATGCTGAATCTGAAGAAATTCGCGGTTCCGGAGCTGGTGCAAGGGGCGTTTTCGCGGGTTTTACCCGGACTGTGCACGCGGAATTACAGCGACCACCAAATCCCGGAGCGGCTGCAGGAAGTGCCGGTCGCGAAGGACCCCAAGTTTTTCGATATGGTCGAGTACTTTTATCACCGCGCCGCCCAGGTCGTCGAGGACAAGCTCGTCGAGGACGTCGGCAAAAGGTCCCGAATCCCGTTGGAGGAGAGGAAAAAAAAGGTTAAAGGCATTTTGCAGCTGATGCAAAACTGCGATCATATCATAGAGACCACGTTTCCTTTGAAGCGGGATTCCGGGGATTACGAAATGATCACCGGGTACAGGGCTCAGCATTCCACTCATCGTACACCTACTAAAGGAGGTATACATTTTTTTGATGATTTTTTAATGGGGTTTTGGTTTTTTGGATTTATTTTAATGGTTTTGGGATAGATTTTGTGGAGATGAGAATTTGTATGTATTAAAAGTATTTGTTTAATGTTTCTGTAATATTTTGGTGCATTTTTGAGATTTACAATATTGTAATTTAGTGATTTTTATAGTATAATGGTGAAATTTGAATTTTACATGACAGAATTGAGAAAATTTAATTTTACATAATGGAACTAAAGTAATCTATTCCAAAAGACAATTTGAAATTTTGTCGAATTTCGTACACATACTATAGAAAATATGAATTTTTTTTTCTGATTTTTCAATGTGGTTTCATTTTTTTGATTTTATTTTACTGGTTTTGGGATAGATTTTGTGGAGATGTAAATTTATACATATTAAAGGTATTTTTTAAATGTTTCTGTAATATTTCAGTGGATTTTTGAGATTCACATTATTGTAATTTGATGATTTTTATGGTATAATAGTAAAATTTTAATTTTATATAATAAAACTAAAGAAATCAATTTTAAAAGACAGAATTTGAAATTTTGTCAGATTAATTATTGATTAATTTTTAACAATGAGATTTGAAAAATTATTTGCGACAGAATTTTTTAACAAAATCGAGTTTTACACCCTTGAAAAATATTTATATTTGTAAAGTATTTCTGTAATTTTTCAAGTAGGTCATTTTGATCATATTTATAAAAATAGAAATTAAATTGTATCGTTGAGAAAGAAAATTTTGATTCGAACAATAATTTTTAACGAACAATAATTACTAGAATTGATTTCTCGGTTCTAAGAGATGGAATTCGATAGAAATTCTTGTTTTACATTTTTTAGTATTTTTTTTTTATTTTCTATTGTATTTTTATTCTACATTCATTTTACTAATTTCTGTATGAATTTTGTAGAGATAAAAAATAATTTATAATATATTTTTTTTGCAACAAAATTTGAAAATTGTATGAGGGATGACAAAAATTGCCTACCAAAATTATAGTATTATACCTTAGGAAAATATTTGTAAAGTATTTTTGTAATATTTTGGTGCTTTTTTGGGATTCACAATATTATAAATGACATAATTTTTATGGTTTAATAGTAAAATTTTTATTTTACATAATACAACTAAAAAAATCGATTTCAAAAGACAGAATTCAAAATTTTGTCGGATTTCGTACACCTACCAAAAGAAGTATAAATTTTTCTGATTTTTTAATGTAATTTTAGTTTTTTGAATTTATTTTACTTGTGTAGAATAGATTTTGTTGAGGTAAGAATATATACAGGGTGTGTCACAATGTGCGGAAATCCTTGGAACCATGGATTCCTTATGAAATTCTAAGACGATTTTTCCTTTGCCATTTTTCGAAATTCGCAATTTTTAATTTGCTAATTTTGGAGCCGCCAAAAGAGAGCCACTGCTCGATTTCTTGTTCTAGAATGCTTGAACATCATAGTATACATTCTTTCGAATCCTGAAGGCTACTTTACAGTTCGTTTGCGTGGACCGTGGCATGGCGTGGAAATTTGTACGCCATGCTACGCTATGCGTGGAACGAGTTTCACGCCGCGAGTGATCCCTCCTCCACTTTCGGGCTCAGGCCGCTCACGGACGGACCACTCTTTAGCTCGCGCGAGTTCGCCTCGAAAATATGATTGCATGAAATTATATCAGGTTATTAAATATTATTATCCTTAATGATATATTATCACGTCCAATATATATTATTATATAATATGAAATCATATTGTATTATATTATGCATATAGTGTGTACGTTAAAC
>JAPYZL010075150.1:0-13737 GCA_030522825.1 Platygaster orseoliae | reverse complement strand
CTGCAGCGCCTCTCTCGGGTCACAGTATCAACCGAAATCGTCTTTCAGCCAACTTCAGAGCGTGATGCACGAGCTGAGCTGGATGAATGTTCACAATGGGCATTCAAACTTGATGCGCGCCAACATGCGTGGCTGCGATTGGCTCACAGCTGATCACAGACAATAATCGTGCATCAGCATTGGCCACGCACACAGTCACTCGTGCGTGAGAAAATACTTGGAGTAAAAGATGGGTTTCTTACTTTGACCTTCAAACCCGCCAAAGTAATTTTACCGAATTCATCTGATTCATGACTATATAGACGAAATTGATTAAGTAAATGCAATAATCCGATAGAAGTGTTTCAATTTAAAATTTGTAAATGAAGTATTGATTGATTATCTTAATAATTCTCTCGCAGTATGACATTTTCATTAACAATAATTTGCAGCTTTTTCGAGTGTTTTTGAGTAACTTTAAATGCAGATGAAAAATTCAAGAACATTTTCGTAATTATTAGGAAACAATTCGAGAGGTAACTTTACTGCTCTTTCTAACAGAAAAAAAATTGTTTATTCATACTGTTTTGACACCAACAAACAAATATGACGTTATTTTAAAAATTTTACATAAGTATCTGAAAATGGTAGATCATCGTCATTACTAAAAACATACAGTTTTCCTCCTAGCATTTCAAAAATGACTACTGTTCACCTCCACAAAAAAAAAGAACTTTGAAATTCATTTCAGACTTCAAATTCTTCAATAAAGAGTACGGTAAAAACACCGACGATGACGAAGATTATTCGAAGAAAGTTCACGGCATAAAAGAATCCAGGGAGAATGACAAAAAGCCATACGCTTTTCAACTCTACGACGAGAAATTCGGAAAATATGCCAGGAAGTTCAAAGACGTGAACAAAGACGCTGAGACTGGATCGCCTCCCTCGGATTCCCAACGAAACGATGATAATCCCGATAAGTATTCCGACGAATACCGCGACAATTATTCCCCGTCAAAGGGCAATTACGAAATATCCAACGAGGAGAGCGCGGAAGAATCTCGATTACGCGAAAAGCACCAAAAACCTTCCAAACAATTACCCGGATATCGCAAAACCGACTTTGACAAAAAGTTAGATAAGATTTTCAAACGAACAATCCCGTCTGACAAAAACAGTAAGAGCACCTTCCAGACTTTTGTTTTCGAGATCTGCGTAATCTTCTTGTCAAATTCGATAATCCCGTTTTTACAGGTCACGAACAAAGGAGAAAAGCTCAAGGATCTGGGACAAAAACCGCGAGGATCCCCGAATATTATCGCAAGGGAAAATCCAATTTCACCCGTGAAATTCCGGGGAAACCCGACGATTATAAAACGGGACACGCGGAAAAACGCGACGAGCTTTTTGCGAAACCCGCTGAAGGAGATAAGGAAGAGGACGTTTCTGGGCATTTCAAGTAGAAATCTTTTGGATATAAATTGCCCAACGGCCAGGGCACTTTGGAATCTATCAATCATAGCTTAGAGTCCTGGGAAATTTCGCGGAGGCCTTCAAAACAAGACATTTATACCAGTCCCTCTTTTCATGAATCAAATATCTCGGGGAATAAATAGAGGTCGCATCACGGAGACGGAAATCCTTATTCTATCCAAGCTGGGAATAGATGGCCATCAAACAAAAGCTCAGCCAACGTCACAGAGACTTCCAGAAGTCTCTTTTCGAAATCGTTTTCTGACGCTTCATCGCCTTAGAAACCGTCGGTTTATTCGGGAAGCGGTAAAAAATTCTCTAGCGTTGATATAGCGTGATTTGGATTCGAATTGATTTTGTGAGCTTCTTTGATGGATGCTGCGTATCATAAAGGAATGTGAGAGGAAAAAAAAGATTTTATTCCTTTGTATTTTGTAGAAAGGGAACTTTTTTATCGTGCAAGTATTTTTAATGCGACGGTTTGAAGCACTTTGTAATGAAGATGATCTAACGAGAAGAACAAAAGTATATTTCTGACTATTTCTCTCATTTGCGCGTCAAATTTTAGTATATTCCACTAAACACGAAAAAGCAAAGATTCAATTCAGCAGTGAAAAATACTTGTTCAATTTTAGTGATAACATGTTAGTATTCTATTTTAAATAATGACTCATATGTTCTGAATAAAATAGCCTAATTCGACATAATAATAAATTATATGATGTTTTAAAATTAAAATTTTTTAAAACTGTTCAAATGTTTTGATTACTCATAATACAAGGTAATTTATGACAGCCTTTAAAGTTATCGTGAAACAGCTGTTTTTGCAAGAGAATAATCTGAATTTTATTACGGTCAATTTTTTTATAAGAAGAATACATATACATATAGTTATCAAAAGAAACATTTTATTCATTAACAGTTCAGTAATAACGTTGTTATATTGTGATAAAATAAAAACATATCCGATGAAACATGGCAATATAAAACAAATTTATGTTTTGTCAGGAACACTAGAAAATTCTGGTTTTTCGTTTCCTTTAGCATTTTGTCGGCTCGATGTTTTTCACTGTTATGATAAAAAATCAAATGAACAATAAAAAACATGAACTATGACGTGAATTTCGAAATATATTTTCGGAACTTATATTTTCTTACATGAAATTCTTTTAACAAGTGTTTAAATCGATCAGAAATAGGTCGAAATTGGATAAATGTTGAACAAGAAATCCGTACACATAAAATATAAGTTTTTTTTTTGTTTTGATACGTAAAATTGGGTTAATGTGTCACCATTATAAAGGTTGACGGTATGTAAATAATTTTTTTCGTTAAGTAAAAGGGATTTACGAATTTGGATATATTTAATCTTATATGACAGAAATAATTTAGGAATCAGTTGGATATAATTGTTAGATATATTATTTATAGTAATAAAAATTATTTACAAGACAATTAATGAATAAAATCTTTTGAATATTATGTGTATCAATGAAATGTATTAACTAATGAAATGTATTATTGAATTATGTAATAATGAAAATTATGTTGTGATCCGAAACGTAAATTCATAGATTATTAATAAATTTAACATTCATAAACAGTATTTCATATTCATTCTACATATTAATGAAAAGTTCAAATAACTCCGTACCTACAAAAATTGAATAAGAAAAGTAGAAAAAATTCGCAAAGCGTATAACAATACAAAACAGGAAGCAAGAAAACGTAATTTCTGAACCTCTTCCTGGACCTCGGCGTAAGATCTTAATCCGTGCACAATCGCGTAAACGATCAACCAGCAGTCGTCATTACGAGGCCAACCTCTATAATTTCGTCTTCGATTCTACCGTTACACCGATAATTTTAATTGATACGTTGTAATAACAATACATTTGATGCCTTCACCTCAAGTGAACAAGAACTATATAAGCTTCTTAAAGTACACCATAGAACATCAGTTCGCATCGAGTTTCCTTCAAGATGTTCGTGTTACTCACGGTAAGCTTAAATATACCATTCATTAAGAGTTTTACACTGAAATTCAAAGAAGGTTATCTCATCTTCAAGATTCAAACTTTTAACATCCAATAATTAATGACTTTTGGATTGTTTTATAAGTAAGAAGAAACATTCTTAAAACTCATTTTGTTCAAGTATAACCTAATCCTCTTTCTCAAGATTCTTGTAACTCGGAAAAATCTCCGAAGGAATGACAAATACATAAATCCCCCCTCTACACTCGTACATGTTTCTTCGCCCATAATACGAAAATCCTAGAGTAAAACCTTCATGAAAATGCAGATTGTTTCCTACGTTTCTTTGGCGTTCGCTTCGCAACCAGCCGCGAAAGAAAAAAGGGGAATAGGATTCCTCGGTTCTCAGGGATTCTCCCAAGACTCGTACAGCTACCAACCGTTCAGCCCCCTGAGCTTTCAGGGATGGAACGGTCCGGTCGTATCCGACTTAGCCCTCGGACAAATCCAACTTCAAGCCGCGCACAACGTTGCTTTGCAAGTGAGCGATAAAGTAAACATTCTCGTGCATATGCGTTTTTCCTGTAAAAAGGGGGGTTGGGTAGAAAAACGCTCGAACGGATCTGCATTTTTCGCGACTTTTTCGTAGCGCCGAAGATAACAGCGTAAAATCTCGTACATCTGGGTATTTTTTTGCAGGCTTTGAGAGACCCGCATCCTGGTACTCCCAGCATCGCTTATTCGCCGGAAGTGCTGCGAGCGATTCAACAGGCAAAAGACGCAAATCAGAATGTTCTCCTGGCGCAGCAGAGGGTGGTCGACGCTAAAGAAGCGGCGATTTTACAGCAAAAGATCGCTCTCGCCAAGGAAGCATCGGCGAGAGAAGCTGCAAGGAGGTATTTCGGGAATATAGGAAATGATTGAAATATTCTTATGCTGTTGCTACTTCTTTTTTTACAAATACTCCGGCATATCTTTGTGAAAAAGAAGTATGTATTAGCAGCAAGAAATGGCGCCGATCAAATTTAGCTTATTGTTAAATGTTGAAAGAACTATCTAAACTTAGTAGAGTAACTGTGAAAATTGATACAATTATGTACTTTTAGCCTAATTTTTCGGAATTACAGTAAAAAAGTATTAATGACGGAAAAACTTGTTTTGAATTACAAAATTATAATGTAAGGTCGAAAAATTGGTATCTTTTTATTCTACTCCTGAAAAATAGAGATTGAAATACGTTTTTCAACCAATTATCACTGTTCTGTGATAAAAGTGAGATGTTTTTTCGGCAATGTCAAAATTAGCAAAGTGGTCATAAATTTTTTTTTTTTGAAGTGATTATTAAACAATTGGAAATTATTAGATATCATTGAAATTTTTGGGGAAATGTTGAGTAACTTGGATGGTTTCAACGGTTTTCATAATTTAAATTACTTACTTTTTTATTCTTTTCAATGTTTCAATAGTTCATATAATCTCCTGGCCAATAGTTTTAATCAATAATTTTCAATAGTTTAGATGGTTTTCATAGTTTTGATAATAACAATAATTTTTCTTTCAATAGTCTTTATAACTACAATACTTTTTATTCTCCTTCCTAAATGATTACCATAATTTTTAAAGATTTATTAGTTTTTATAACACTAGTGTTTATTTCATCGATGATATATATCCAGTTGTGATAATGTAAAATTGTAAGATCACCATCATGTATTTTAAATACACATTTATTATTCTCACACATAATTCCAAAATCAAATAACGAACTTTGTAGAGTACATGCAATGCAGGTAGATGATCGCTGAATTATACATAATTTACGTACATAACTGCTTCATTACTAAGGTCGAAAAACTACTTGAGAGTCTACATACGTAAACGATGATTTTCAAATTATGAAAAATAATAAAAAATATAAGCGATCTTAAGGAATTATCCAAAATTATGAGAATGAGAAAAAATTATAAATAATTGATCGATAGTTACGAGTTATTTCAATTAGTTGTTTTTCACAAAAGATACACGATCGATTTGCTATAAATTTCAAATCAATCAAATCAACAAAATCAAATTGCTAAATGAACAAATGTTTATCCATATTGTGAATTCATTATTCAGCTTAATAAATCATGTGGATGATTTTATTTTATTTATATTCTATATCTAAAAAAAAAGTTTGTATCAGTGATCTAAAAAAAAAGTTTTTACATTCACTCAATTTTTTCAGGAAGTAAAGACAATCAAATTTTTTAATATGGACCAGAGACTTTAAAAAAATTGTTTAGAATAACGTGCAAGACGTAAACTATTGGAGGGTGAGTAGAATCACTTACGATCATGCAGTTTAAAAACCATTAGAAAAACTGATAATAATTTATGATCAAACGAGTTTCTTATTTCGAACGCAAAACACTCCTCAATCTGTCGAATCCAAGTGATGATAATATCAATTCTTCAAAACAACTTATTAGCAAAATTTATTATGAAATGAATTCAATTTTTTCGTGTCAGTTTTGATATTAATCGTCTGTCCATTATTATTACTATAAATATTATTCGATTATTATTATATTACTATTCTTTAGTATTTTTCTTCTATAAGACAGGTTGTTTTTAATTACAGTTTGATTTTAATGTTTAGAAAATTAATTCTATCAGATTGCTGAATATACACGAAGTTAGATTCGTGAAAGTTATTTGCCTTCTGTCACTTTAGTGTTTCAGTTTATTTCATTTATTACGATTAGAATATTATTTGTTTGACCTGTAAGAACACATAATGTTTCAGAAGTTCGTAAATGATTTTTTTTTAAACTTTGCAATACAATTTAGTTGAGATTTCAATCGATTCTCACGAGAGACAAGCGAACCTTTGAGAATCAGGAACACTCAAGTTAATATATTTATTTAATTTTACCACATCACATTTTTTATCGAGTAGATTGGAATTTAAAGTGTATTTTATAATAAACTTTTTACAGCAAGTGTAAAAACTTACAGTACAGCAAAAGTAATCTACATTATACTTTTCCTGGTACAGTATTGATTAAAAGGAAATGAAGTATGACTTATTTCTATTATAACTTCGATTTGATCATGAAATTTCCAGACCACTTACTCTCTAAGTAAAGGCCTTTTATTGCGAAAACTCTACGACTTAAGACAACAGCGTTACAAAAAATTTATCGGGTGAAGATTTTTGTTTACGCATGGGTGGACGGACTTTTCACAACATTTCTTGGGCGAGTCGCGTGCCAAAAGTCGAAGTGCCGAAAGACCTGCAACATTTTTCAAAGAGTTTTACAACTTTGCACGTGACTCTTTTACGGACCGCGCTTTTTATATCTCGAGTTTTTGCACTTTTCGCAAAGTGGGTCGGAAATCTCGTAACTTTTGGCATTCAGTAGTTTTGAAAATCTTGGAGATTTCCTATTACTTTTCAGAAAATATCGTTTTAGATGCATTTTAATAATTTTTCTAAATGATGATTTTTTCATATACTGTTTCAAATATTTCAAGAGAAAGACATAAACTCATAGCTTTTAACTTGTTTTTAATGAGCATCAACATCGTGGAATGAAAAAGAAGTGCGAGTTAAAATTTATCAGTTCATAATTATATGACTAAAACTATATTTACAAATAATTGGGAAAATTGAGCTTTTCCATTCATTTTTCCGTAGCAGGGTTTGATATAAATCCCACGTGCTTACGAATATTCAAACTGTGAAAATAACATTTTTTTTTCATTTCACTAACGAGTTGCTGAATTAATAAATCGACGTTTCGTTGTTGAATTCTATACATTTTATTAAAAATATTGCTTCAAACTGCGTTGTTGTTATTGAATAAAAGCAATATTTACCCTGTGTTTCATAATCCTAATGGAGTAATACGATTATCGTGATTTGCATTATATATGTAATAATGATGTGGTCGGTGAAGCTTCGAGGTCCACTAATATTATATAATGAGAAAGCCTATTAGCTTCAAAATCAGAAATCAAAAATAACCTCATCGATCTCTTATTGTTTATTATAAATCACAAAGAATAACAAACTTGAAACTCGAAACTTACTAATAATTGTGTATTTTATTAATTTATTATTTCAGTCTGTGTTAAAACATTACTATTTTTACCATTGCAGCAAAATCCTTTCCTTTTGATTATTTATACGAAAAATTTACTGAAAAAGCAACTGTAGAAACTATTATTCAATACAAATATTTACAATGTTAATTTTTGTTTATTTATGCAATGCATAAAGACATACTACATTAAATAAATGTAAGTAAAACGACCAACCCTATTTATTATAATTTCAGATCGGAAGAAATCACGGCCCGCGCGATCGCGGACGCACGAGCAAGCGCCGGACAATTGATCGCTCTTCAACAGCGACTCGCCACTCTCAAAGATTCCGTCGCGGCTGCACAGAGAGTCGCAGCAGCGCGAGAAACAGCGGCTGCTGCAGCCATCCAACGACAGGCGTCGTCTACAGCAGCAGAGCTGAGAAAACAGGATGTAGATAAACAGATTAGCCAAAGTGAACAAGAGGCTAAGGTAAACATTCTGACGTTATTCAATTTAGAATATGCTAAAATAACACTGTTCAACGAAATTCAGAAAATCTTTTGTGACATAGAAATTTAAATTAAAAAAAGCAGAATTATATCGTGAAAAAATTTTCTAAAAAGTCGTTTCTGTAATCTTTTGCATTTTTTTTAAGAGCAATTTTTCTCGTCTTCTAAAAACAAAATTCATATTGTACCTTACAGAACTAAGAAAGAAATTTCCTAAAAAATTAGTAAACAACATAAAATACAGGGTGTCCCAAAGTCAACAATTAATATTTTAGTGGCTTATAGTTTATGAAATTCTATGACAATTTTTCCTTTGCCACTTTTCACAAAACTCAAAATCAACATAGATATTCAAGTTCGAAATTTAACCAATAAACGCGCTCTTACGAGGAGTGGGGATAAAAACAACGGACCAAACTTTACACAAATTTTCTTCATATTTTTCTGAGTTGAAAAGTCCTTTGCCACTTTTCACAAAACTCAAAAGCAAAAAAAATATTCGAGTCAGAAGTTTCGACCAATCAGGTTTCTCAGATTTCAAACTCGAATATCTTTTTTACTTTTGAGTTTTGTGAAAAGTGGCAAAGGACTTTTCAAATCAGAAAAATATGAAGAAAATTTTTGTAAAGTTTGGTCCGTGGTTTTAATCCCCACTCTTCGTAAAAGCGCGTTTATTGGTTAAATTTCAAACTTGAATATCTGTGTTGATTTTGAGTTTTATGAAAAATGGCAAAGGAAAAATTGTCTTAGAATTTCATAATCTATAAGCCACTAAAATATTAATTGCTGACTTTGGGATACCCTGTATATGCATTGCATAATCAAATTGAAATTACATAAATACAGTTTTTTTACTTAGATAATAATCGCTGGAACTATCGGGTTAAAATCGTAAAAATGTTATAGCAAAAAAATTATGATGATTCCCTACAGTTGTCATTTATACACAATGAATTATACTCGTAAGTTCTTGATAGCATCTCCTTCAAAATTTCAAAATAATTTCGTTTTCCTTTTGCTCATTTAATTTTATTAATTGATCGAATATTACTTTTATTCCATTTTTTTTAAAGAATTAATATTGATAAATTTTATACTGCACATAAAATCGTAAAGTGACATCATTGCATTTTTGGTCCTAAATACAAGTGCTTTTATAGGATGATTCCAAAAATTTCGTTTGAAAATATGTTCAAATGTTCGATAATATCATGGGAATAACTCGTAAAAAACTTATTAGTCATTTATCAGAACTGTTGTTACTACTTATACTTATTTGTTGGTATACTTATGAATGAAATTTATTTTTGCAGACGAAAGACTTGGTTGCTGCCAAGGAAAACGCGATCGTTAGTGCATTGCAACAAGTAATTGCAGAGAAGACAGCGATTCATCCATGGGGGTAATATAAAAAAAATGTTTCCAAGATATAACATATGTTTTAGAATTATTGACGACGGATTTGTAGTTTTTTTAATAGCCATGAATTTTAAATAAATCTGACATTTGGGTTAAAACTGTGTGATTTCATTCATAATTTGTTAACCTGTAGAAAAAAATTGGTAATGAAAACTGGAGATGTTATAATGCATATCCTAAAAGTAAGAGGCAGTGAAATAATTTTCAAATAAGGACGTTTCATATGCCTCGATCTCATTTTATTTCTTTATGTTGAATTTCATGCAATATACTCTTAATAACCATTCCAATCCACATTCCATTTATCCTACAAATCATCAATGATATTAATAACTTACATCATTTTTTCGAATCATAAAAAAAATTTATAAACATAAGACAACTTGATGCATTATAATGTGTTAAAAACCAATTTCACTCATCAATCCTAGCAGCTCATGAATTCACCTCAACGAGGTGAATTCATTTAGCTGGGTCGGGCTGTTGCTGTTTATTCGCATGAGACAAAAACACTAGAAACGTTTTAGCAGCTCGCCCTCAACTTCAGGTCCAACAAACAAATCAAAAGTAAGCGAGGAAAGTTTTGCCACTTACAAAAATGAAACATTATACTTTGTAATCAACGTCGGGTCTTAATTATTCACGATTCTTCTCGTTTCGTTCTTTAATGCATGAAATAACTTCTAGCTACTCCTCTTTTCTAAAAAAGCAACGTGCTCTTGATTGAAGTTTAATTTCGCACGTTTTTATGAAACATCTTTCACTAATGGTTGATGTGAAAGGAACTGATATTGTTTATTTTAATGAACAATGGACAAAATATATTGTATATATGGGATTGTGCATTTTAATCGAAGGTATTTATTGGATGATTATAAAAATTTCAAAGGATTTAAACTGTCTTGCCAACTACTTTAACATCAATTAAAACGTAGATTTTAATAATGAACCTTATTGTAAGAACCTGCAATTTACATTTTAAAAGATTTTAGAGAGTTTTATAAAATGAATAATAAATAATAAGTTCAAAAAAAAAGAAAATTCAATAATCAGAAAATAAACTCCATGATACAAGAAACAAATGTTAATTTCAAATACAACTGTGGCAAAGGGCTTTTATAAAATTTATTAATAACTTTGCTCAGTTGCAACAAAACATCTCATCAAATTACACTACATAGGTGAATAATGAAAAATGAATGTATATCAAGGACGAAAACGAATGATCCTGAGAATGAAAGTACTTTCGATTAGATTTTGCTTGCTTGTTTTATCAATTCATCTCGCATAGCGTTTAGTTGCTTCTTTTTCTGGATTGGTCGACTGAAAGTGGACTCTCACTTGGACCGTTTTTTTCGTGATTGCTCGTATGAATACTGTAACATTAGGAAACTCGCTTCCAATGAGAAAATATGTATGCCAGCAGCTTTCCTTATCGGGACAACATTCTGATTTCCTCCTGATGATCTTGATAAAGTCATGTATAATAAAATCCTTTTTTGCCTCATTGCAATCTCATTTCTTATAAAAATATATGTTTCTATATATTCGTGTTTCTATTATCAACTATATTAAACAACATTGATATCGTAAACAACTTCTGAAAAAACAGTTATAATTTCTCCTGCAAATCTAGGCTCTTAATGAGAAAGTATAGCTTCAAAGTTCTTCAAAAATTTTTTGTATCAATCTTTTTACAAGTACCAATGAAATGGAGTTCATTCATCAAAAAAGGCAATCTTAACTTTTTTTAATGCAAATAATTCCGGAATCGTAACTTTTCCAAGTTTCCAAGTGAAAACCGCAGAGTTTTCGATCCAAGTTACAATTTTTCTAAAGTTTCGATGTCAGTAGATGATTCACTCTTCCTTTGGTTATTAAAACTTGTAGACAGTAGATCAATTGAAATCCGGTAAGAACGTTCCTATGATCATACAAAGTCAGTTTGAAAAAATAAATTAACTACGAGTTTGTTGGAAATAAGAAACACTTCCCACGCTCTATAAACAAGCTTTGAAAACGAAGCTTTCCTGATTATTTTGAAAGTGCGTCAGACGCAAAATTGGTTACCTCGATAAAGTAATTTTCTAGATTCAATTTTAATCAAGTTAAAGATGCACAAAGGATACGCTTCCGTTACAGGATTCATTAAACACAGAATTTTCTCCGCCAGTCAAGTGGAGAGAACGCGTGAATTAATTATTCAAAGACTTAGGAATATCATTTCGTCTCGAGATCGAGCTGTTGGAACGCAATTTATTACCATCAACAGCTGCAGGGAAAGATGAAAAATTAATTTGACGTAAGATTTATCATCGAAATATGAGCTCGGAGGTAATTTGGCGATGAAACTTACAGTGTACAGAGTGCTTGATGGTTTTTAACAGTTTTAAGGGCTTTTCGAGCTCAACATAGAGATAAAATAATATTACAAAATGTTTGCTTTAAAGATTTAATAATCAGTTACTTACTATGGATAAATGGATATTTTCAGTTACATCAAATCGAGTTAATATCATTCACTTTAATTATCCTAATTGATTCCACTTTTTTTTAAACCACGATTCCCCTCGACATTTTCAATCTGGTATCGCGACTTTTTCACGTGTGGAAGAAAAAAAAAGACGAAAAACGCAAACGCGGTCTCGGTGAATGGGCGTCGTACGGGAAGCATTCACCTTCGCCTCGAGAGGTCTCCCGGTGATGTATGCGATTCTCTTTGCGACGCGAAAGCCGCTACTTTCGGTCAAACCGCGGCGATTCGAAAACATTTTCAGGGCGATTTTCTTTCGTTTTTCGGACGCTGTTGGGTCAAGCTTCTCGGCGGTTTCTGAATATCGTAGTTTTCCGCGAGAGAAAGAGGGAGAAAGTGGTGGTATAAAAACATGTTGGTTATTGGTTAGCACTGTTAGTGTGCTATTAGTCGCTCATGCATAACACGTGTACGACTCGCAGAAATCATGTTTCTCATCGTAAGTTTTTCTCTCGTACCACGTAGATAGATTTTTTCAAATTGGGTATTTGTACTTTGAAAAGCGAACGATTTGCGTTATTCGATGGGATTGGGTCTGGGGAATGGCGTGCAATTTATGGGAGTGAATTTGTGAAGTAATTTCCATTTCAGATGATTGTTTCTTCGACGCTGCTTTGCGTTATTCAAGAAGGTTACGGGCTGGAGAGGAAATCAGATGAGAATCATACGTAAGTATTATTAGAATTTTTTTTCATGTTAGAGGCCGTTTGTAATTTAGCAGGGGCGGTGTGAGATGTCACCGGAAGTGATTTTATTGATAGGTATGGGTTTGTTTTGCTTTTTTTAGGTAAAAAAAAAGAAAAATGTTTTTTTTTTTTTTTGTATTTGGTTATTATCTAAAATTTCTTTGAGTAAAAATAACTATGAGTTTTATTTCGGTCGTTAATAAGTTTTCTCTGTTAAATTGCAGTTTACTATAGAAATATTAGAAGTGAAACTTGCAATTATTCAACTTGAGGTGATGTAATGTAAAAAGTTAATAAAACAAGACGCAAATTGTCAGGATGCAAAATTTTTTTGCCTTTATCATACATGAAAAAAATTCAACTTTTATCGTAGTGTTTAAATAAGTAACAACAAATGAAAATTTACATTTACAACCTGACGAATTTATGCTTGATAAATGAAAATGTAGGACACTGTTATTGTCAATTGTAATGAATATTTTATGTTATCTTTTTCCTTCGAATTTACTATGAAATGTAAGTTGTAACAAGTCTTGAGTAAAAGACTATCTAACGATTATATTTTTGAATTGAATTTAGGTAACTTTGAAGTCATAAATATTAAAATTTTAGTTATTTTTGTCAATTCTCGTAAGAATCCACATTATGACAGTTTATAAGCAGTTAAAATTAATAATAAGGTAACACAGAAGAACCTTTGTTATTTATTAGTTTTTTCAATAATATTGATTGAATAATTTTTTGCAATTGACTGGGTAAATGATAAATTGTTTGAAGAAAAAAAAATTTTTTTACCACGACGTCATAAAGAAAAAATCAACTTTTTCTAAATAATTCATGCATTTTTCATGAATATTCTTATGTAGAACCTAAAAATTATATTATCTTTTATTATAGTTTTCAGTATTTATAGATTAAAAATCTTTTTGATCATGGACTTCTTTTTTAAGACGTAACATTTAAGGGGAGGTTCTCCTCTTTTTTTAGCCATTTTTTTTTTTTTTTTTTTTTTTTTTTTTTTTTTTTTTTTTTTTTTTTTTTTTTTTTTTTTGTTTTTTTTTTTTTTTTTTTTTTTTTTTTTGTTT
>JAPYZL010075146.1:0-34044 GCA_030522825.1 Platygaster orseoliae | reverse complement strand
GGTGACGACAAGGGGAGGGTGGCCTGGAGCCGGTGCCGGCTACCAGGGGAATGGGTTTTGAGAGAGGAAATTGGAAGGAAAGGTCTTGTAAAAAGAACCCTCTAACATGTATCGAGACACAAGTTTTATTCACCCACAGAACATACAAGATGTCGGGGCTGGCGGCTCGCTTCTTCACGGTTTCCCGGTCGGAGAGCGAATATCCAAGCGTGCCAGCCAGCCCTATATATTGCCGCGACAGAATATTTCCCCTGCGAGTCAGAAGCACGGCGGCGTCGCACGGTGGCGGGCCGAGGTATCACAAAAATGGCGCGGGGAAATTCAAATACGCGAGCGCGCTCGACGTACAACACATTTCAAAATGAATAATAATCAATTAAAACATTAAACTATTCGAATAAAATAAGTCGAAGAGAACTTAGCAAAACATGTGGTCATTTTCTGCAACAACTTTGATTAGGAGCCGAAAATGTAAAAAAATGTACAACAAACATAAAATTTGCTTGCATTTTATCATAAATATTTCTTGCCTATCATAAATATTTCCCTGTTTCTTCATGCATGAATAAATAAATATTTTGCATTTTATCGTAAATATTTTCAGTTGCTCTGCTCATTACTATACTTCAATTTTTGGCTTTTAAATTTCTACCACTGAATAAGAAAATTAACATCCTCATTTGAAAAAATATCAGAAACCCTTTCATTTATTTCTTCTATTTTTTTGTTTCCGTCAAGTTGCGTCAAAACAGCACATCTTTTTACTGATACAGCAAATCCTTTTTTTTCTCTTCCTCCAGTTCTTCTAACTTTTGTTCAATGAGCTTTGAAAAACTGTCTTTCACTAGAAGAAAAAGCTAGAAAAACGTGCATCATCGATGTTTGAAGCGTTCGCAAGGCATGATTGGGGTCGTCAGAGACTCGCTAGGGGGTTGGGCCAAGAGAGGGTGGTCGGGGGTTGAGGGGGTTGGGGGGGGGGTGGGAAAAAAGATAATGGCGCAGAAGCCAGGGGTAGCTCGTTATCAGATGCCGTAGCGGGACACGCGACTCCGTTGCCAGATCTTATCAGCCGAGTCGAAAAGAAATTTATGCCGTCTGATGGACAATGAACGTCCTCGGCATGAAGATCCGAGCGACACGAAAGCTCGAACCGTCGTTGCATTATAAAACTGCGCTCGTGTACAATCGTAAGTCATCAGTTGCCCTTATCAGCAACAAGATACAAAAATCGAGCTCGGCGAAATTGCGCCTTGAATTTTTTATAGCGCATGGAAAATTGACCGAATTTTCTGCAAAAATATCACCTCACAATTTCTAGCATTGAACTCATGATGCCAACATCTTAATTGCATGTAAGAATAACTTTCATAAATTTTTCCCCGCTCTCGAGCTCATTTATATGACTTTTGGCCGAAACAATGGCCAAAGAGCATCATCTGAGATGGAGCGAATCAAAGGCAAAAGTTTTTCCTTTTCATCAGGCGATTTTGCGACGTTTCATTTTTTTCACCAGCGTTCTGCCCCCTTCCCCTCTTGCTTTTTCCCTGAAACCAGTGTCTCAAAGGATTCGTACTTGCTCATTTGGAAGGCATCTCTGTACTTTCTTCCGAAAGGTCTCCGCAGAGAATCCGAAGACGAGGGAATGGAGTGACAGAAGTGCCTGTGGGGTGAAAGGGGTGTTCGTTTTTTATGCTGGTCGCGTGAAGCACGAAATATGGAAGAACAATTTGCTGTTACAATGAAATGTGAAAATTCAGAAGGTCAGAGTTTTGGATTCGAGACGAAAAAACTGGAAAAATGAAGAAATTATCACTGAATCGACGATCTTTCGGAGAGAAAAATTATCGTAAAATGACAAATTTATTCATCTTTATTGTGGGAGCTTTTTTCATTAAATTTATCTACAATCTTTCAGGAATCTACAATAGGCAGGGGGAGTTTTACGAGTCAAACACTTCCCAAAATTTGGCTGAAATTAATTATTGTTTCTTGTAGAAATGGAAAAAAGTTATGATAATGCATGTTTCAAATAATGAGTATATGAAGGATCTAAACCAAAAATTTTCTCGATTATTCAGAATTCGTTCAGTTATTCGGAAACGCAAGCACGTGCATTAATAAGGTGACAGGCACACGTGAGTTACCCGCTAAATGGCCCTTCGAGCTCGGCGCGATTTAGCGAAATTAAACACGCACTCGAGATTGCCTCTCGGCTCGTTTCCCGTAGAGATCTCGTAATTTCCGCGGACTTTTAATTGGGCGCCTTTTGCGGTTCTTGTAGAAGTCGCGGATACTCCTTAGCTTTTTACACCCTTTGTCATTCCACGCATACGCAAGCAGCGGAAACTCAAAGAAAAACCTCGCGGAGAAGGTTCGAATTTCCCGAGATCCCGAAAAAGAAATCCCCATAAAACGCGAACGGTCATAATTATCACAAGAGAAAGCGAAAAATCATACGATCCTTAAAATCCGAGCTTTATCAAGAAACATTGATCACCCCGCGAAGGCCGTTTTATCTACGATCTATACGTACTTAGCCTAATTGTAATCATGCTAATGCCCGCCACACTCAAGTAACCGATGTTCCCTTCTACCTGTCCAACATGAACGTGTTACTTATTCCTTTTCCCCGGAAAACTCCAGGTAATTAAAGATCCCGACACGCCCGGATCCAACGTCGTCTCGAAGGGAGCGGCGACTCCCTCGGACATCGCGTCTCGTTAGCATAAAGTCGACCATTCCCAAGTACAAACCGTAAGGCTCATTTTCCCATTATGGAAAGGGTTCTAGTTAGCATAAAATCGACCAAGACGGGATTCGGGACAAGTTTGTTTTCCCCGGACCGACATTTCCGGCTTTTATGGGTGTTTCAAACCGTCAGATCCCCGTTCGGGGCTTCTCGGGAGAGTTCGCGAGCCTTCGGGCGCGTCCGGCTGGCCCCAAACGCTCCCGGGCGTACCCGAACGCCGCCGGACATGCCCGATGTGCGCACGAACGAGAGGAGGTTGTAATAGCGATTGTCAGGTACTCACCGGAAATTCGAGAACCACTTGACCAGCTGCGCCGTGTTGTTCTTGTTGAACTTGATGTCCGGGAAGTACATTTTCAGGACGTTCGAGGACGGATATCGAACCCAGAAGAACATCAGTTTCGCCTTCCTGAGGTGCATCGGCGTCAATGTCGACGAGTGCACTGTGGTTAAGGAAATCTCTTTTTTTTTTCTTTTTGGTTTTTCGGGTTTTTGGGTTTTCGATGAGATTGTTTTGTGGGGAAAAGTACCTTTAGGGACTCGAAGATTATGAAAGGGGACGGGAAAGAAGCTTTGAGAAAGTCTCGCGACTGAATTAAACGGATAAGAATGTTGCGAAACCACAGCAAGAGAGCTTATTAAGGCTTCGGAGCGAAGAAGCGGCCAATCGTAGGTTAACCCGGTCTAATGTCGGGAACCTACCACCCACAAGCGCTGCCCTCGCGATATTCACAGCTTGTACGATTTCTCATCCAATTCCCTATCGAAAGAAAATACCTCAAGACGCGGCCATGACGTGATTTCAGGGCCTTCGAAAGGGAAAAATCGGAAATTTTCTCGAGATCAATCCGAAGATATGGAAATTTACTTAGGGGGACTTCTATGTGACGGTAGTATTTTTCAGGCGATTTTTTAAAAAAATTTGAAAAAAGTATCAACTTCTAGAAATTATAAAATTTATTATAATACTAAAAAACTATGAAAGGATAATACAAATTCTTGTAAGTACTACAAAATTCGTAGAATGCAGTAAATTCTGAAAATTATGGAAATAAATTTGGACACCATTTTTTTAGGAATTTGTGAAAAAAGAACTATGAATCCCAAAGCATCACAATCTAGATGGCAGTTTTTTCAGGTGATTTCGAAAAAAGAATCGATTCCCAGAAAACTATGAAAAAAACTTGAGTATCACTAAAAGTCTTGGATACTAAAATTCTTCACTAAATTCTTTAGAAAGTCTTTTTTTCTTTTTTTTTTTCTAAATTCTTCTCTAAATTCTTTCACTAAAAGTCTTGGATACTAAAATTCTTTGAATTGTAAAAATGGTAAAAAAAAGTTGAATACTAAAAGTTCCAGAAATTTATAGAGTTCTATAAATCTTAAATGGTACTTTTTGAAAATCGTTTTCAAGCTTAAAAATCTTTCAAACTTTTCATTTTAGGTCTTAAAATTCTAGAAATTTGAAAGTAAATCATAAAAAAACTAGAACTCTACTAAAGTATCATACTAGAAAATCCAAAACATGATTAGTCAATTGGTAAATTAATATAATTCATTCAAATAGTAATAATTTACTCGGTAATGAATTAACTTATTTCATTAAACTCATAAAATTTAACGAGTATTAATAGTAAGTTTACCGCAAGAGAACTGTTCAATTTTTTTAAACGTAATTTTTTTATTATTTATCATACCTTCAACTACAAAACAAATGAATGTTTTCGAAAAACTTTTATTACTGTGTCCACTGCATTATTGCGAAAAAAGCCTTCTGAAAAATTCTAGATTGGCAATCTACACGATTTCGAAAATAATTCTAGAATAAAAAAAAAAATGTTTTTTTTCCATCTATATTAATTTGATTATCGTTCGACTCTCTATTAATTATGTTAAACTTTTCAATGATTTTTGAAACTAAAAAAGAGTCAAGAAAAAGTAATTGTGTTTTTAATTCCGCCACTTTGAAAATCGATTTTGCAGCGGAGACACTAATGAAAATTTTTTCTAAAAGAAACTCTTGAAAAAGAAAATTGTAGTTTTCTCGTGGTGAAATTCCGAAAAATTGCCTTGAAAAACTTCCGCCACATAAGAGTACCCCCTTAATAAGAATGAAAATCTGAATCAACATTATGAATTTCCCATAATTTTTTCCCGAGGACGAAAAAACGAAACCATGAAAAACTTCTTCAACCGGGGGGTAAAAAATTGCATGTGAAAACGTTCACAAACGAGTCATCGAAACGCGGAAAAAGTAACGTGTGTGGAAACTTCGGGGCTTATTCTGTTGATGAGAAATGTTCAAGTCGTGAAGGAGTTGGCAAGTCCGTATTTGCTCGATCCGGGAACGCGGCGCAATCACAAAGAACGTGGCGAACGGTCATTGAAATTTCCCGTCCGAAAAATGGAAGGAGGAAAATCATCGTTGCGTGCTTAATATTCATAAAAGCGTCCTTTTTTTTCGTTTCTTTTTTTAGCATCTTACCGAGGTTTTGATTTTTTGAGAGAGTATCCAACGTGCCATGTGATTGAGTCGTATAAAGATTGGAGGCATAGTCCGTGTGAGCACGATGCACCGCAACTGCATCGTGTGATCTAAGCGTTCGATTACGAGGCGAGCTTCTTTTGCCACCTTTCAGTGAGAGCCTTTGATGCAGAAAGTCGAGAGCGCGTTTTTCCCGTGCAGTCCGGGGCCAGAACGGCGAGCAAAGTTTTCTGGCTGAGTCAACAACGGGTGTGATTGACGTAACGAATGAACGAAACAGGCTTGCAACGATTGCAACCTCGACCTGGCGACGCTCAGAACGCCAAGTCGTAAGACCGAATACTTTTTTATACTGCCAACGAGGAAAACTGGAGATACTCTTCACTACGCTCGTTCGCATTCATTGATTATCGAAAAATTTGGATTGGAAGTCTGAAGAACTTTTGATAATGCGGAAATTGTCTTTCATGAATTTTTGAAAAGAGATAAAACAATTAGTAGTATTTTAGTAGTTCCTAAAAAATTTCTTTCCCAATAAAAAATGATCCATCACTCGTTTGTTGACTCTCAGAACCCAAAACCTCTCAAAACGAATAAAGAAATTCGATGTGACGTGTGGATTTCGCAGGCGGTTACCCATCCAAGTTCTATCTTCACCCATAATGACTTGATTCCTATGACCTCTCGTCAACCAATTAAATGGGAAGAAAACCCACTCTAGGGATAAAAGTACGTGTTTGCCGAGTTGTGAGTGGACGGAGTGAATGATTAAAAAATGAGTACCAACCCTGAGAATGAGTATTTGAAAAGGATATTGTAGGCTGAATGCCGTCGTAGCTGATCTCGCCCGAGTTGCAGTCACTTCCTCGGTCGTTGCTGTCCATCCGGAGGTGGCCGTAATCGGGGCTCGCGCCGTGCTGGGCCGCCGCGAGGAGGGCCGGGTGCAGCATTGCCGGGGGATGGGGCAGCGGGGGCGAGTCCCTTAACTCGACCCCGGCCCCCGGGGGGCTAGCTGGCAGGTGGTGCGCCCCCGGGGGCGGCACTTGCCCCGGGTGGCCCGCGTGGGGGTTGTAGAACGGCGAGTACGGCGAGAACACCTTATTTTTCATAAAAATCTTAAATCTTGCAATGCTCCTTATACTAAGATTTTTTGGAGAAGAGAATTTTTGGTTACAGCAATCAAAGTTTTGGGTAGTACAACCAAAACCTTAGGCATGATAATCAAGTTACTGCAACTTGATGATCAGTTATGAAAATTGAGCATTAGTTGCTACAACAAAAGTTTTAGTTGTCGTAACCAAAGTTTTGGTTGTAGTACAGAAAACTTTGGTGGATCCATATTTTACTAAACCAATGGTTGCTGTAACCAAACCATTTTTCTCTTTGTAAAAAATATAATAATGGGGGATCGAGATGAAATGTAGTTAATCTTACTAAATACTGATTTATTTACAAATTGTAACAGATAATTAATAGAATTATAATAAAATGAATGACAAACAAATTCATACATCATAAAGTTCAATTCAGAAAAGGGATCAATAAATATTATTCAAAGTATTCGTAATGTAGTCATTGGCATATAGAATTGTAGTTGTAGCTGTACGTTCTAGTGAAACTCGTATATGTCCTAAGCTCTCTATACTAGAACATTTATACTACAATATGTATACTTGTACTGTAATATATATGTAACTTATATAATATAAATTATTTTTTATGAAAATCTTGAATCTTGTAATACTCCTTACACTGAAAAAAAAATCTAGAATTTTTTACTACACGGAGAGCGTTTTTACAGCCACCATTGATTTAGTAAAATATGAGCCAACCAAAGTTTTGGGTAGTGCAACCAAAACTTTAGGCATGATAACTAAATTATCAGCTATTGCAACTTGATGATCAGTCATAGAAATTGAGCATTAGTTTCTATAATAGAAGTTTTAGTTGTCATAACCAAAGTTTTGGTTGTAGTACCCAAAACTTTTGTCAGCTCATACTTTACTGAACTAATGGTTGCTGTAACCAAACCATTTTTCTCCTTGTAAAAGATTTAGTAATGGGGGATCGAGATGAAATGTAGTTAATTTTACTAACTACAGAATAATTTACAAATCATAACAGATATATTATATAAATAATATAATCATAATATGAATAACATACAAATTGTATAAAAATAAATTTACAAATAACATAAATAAATATTACTGAAAATATTCGTATTGTAGTCATTGGCATATTGAATAGTAGCTGTACGTCTAGTGAAACTCGTATATGTATAGGGTAGGACACCACAATGGCCAAACTGTAATGACCGATTTTTATGTCCATCTAATTTAATGTCTGAATTTTCTTATTATTTCAACTTCAATCTTGGAATGGTGTTTATTATGTTTAAAATCTCAAAATTTTTAAAAAATTAAAACACTGAAAATTCTTTACATAGTCGATAGTTTTAAAAGTTGACAATATTAATTTTGTATATTGTGATCATTATCATATTTTTCGGAAAAGTGTATGGTTTTTTTTAATTTAATGAAAACATTTCAAAAATTCGGAAATATTGAAAAATTACGAAAAATTATTATCGAATTTTTTTCGATTATTATTGTCGAAATATAGAGAAAATTAAAAAGCATTGAGACAATCCTCCAGGTTGTAGTAAATTCTAAAAAATTCGAGTAATTTGTTAAATTTCAGATAATGTTGATAAACTTTGTATATCGTGAAAAATTTTCAAATTCCGAAAAATTACAGAAACCGTGTAATATACTGCATTTTTAAATATTAAATAATGTTTCATCATATGGATACAGTCAAAAATTTTTGATATTTTAAAAATAATCTAAAACATGATATAACTTTGAGAAATGTTTAGTATTTTTTAAAAATTTTAATCGTTCGTTGAAAGTAGAATTTAATCATTGATATTTGCGTGGAGTTTCTTTGGACTTCATTTTCATATTATTATCAAGTTTTTCGTAATCAAAAATTTATCATTGCATAAAACGTTATGTAATTGAAAAATTCAATTCAAATTTAGAGTTTCAAAAAATTTCTATAAAATTCGCAAATAATTAAAAAATTATGGCAATTTCCAAGAACAATTTGTGTAAAATTCAGTTTTCGAGATAAGTGTATATCTTTAAAATATTTTTATATTAAATATTATTAAATATTGTTTTTTCAATTTTTGAAAAATTACATATATTTTTCCAAGTAGGCTGATTTCACTAAAAATGTAGTCAAAAACTTATTTAATTGTTAACTTTTTTTTAATGACCATTAAAAAAATTGTGTATCTAATATTCAGAAAAAGTTCATTTATTGCTCAGAATTTGAAAAGTTTCAAAAATACGTGGGAGAAACATTATACTAATTTTTTTGACACACAATTCTCTGACATATTTCCATTTTAGATATTTTTTAATACTTTCTTAAGTTTTCCTCATTATAGTTTTTGAATAAAAAATAATTTTTTTCATGCTTACATCAAATGATTTTATTTATTAATTTTTTTTTTGTATTTATTTGATTTCATCTACTTTTTTTTTTAATTTTACAACTTTTCATAATTTCGTTGTCCTTTTAACTACAAAATACTATTTTTGAATGGTGCAATATATTAATTATTGATTCTACGTTCATAATCAATTCAAAAAATACCTGGCTCTCGTGAAGGCTCGGGTTTGGAATCGCCACGCTCGTCGGCAACGAGACCGGAAGCATCGGGGGTGCGTGGTACGGCCGAGGTGGCAGGGGCGGGGGCGGTGGACTCTCGCCGCCAGGTTGCTGCAGCGGGGGCCCGTTGACACCCTCCTGCGCCAGAATCCGCGACACCGTCCTCGGCGTTATCCGCGTGTCCGTGACCTTGACGGTTGGCAAGAACAACAACAAGGGTCAAGGTCACGTTCAGGGGTCGTTTAGAGTAAGCTTATATAAATGGGAAGGCCCTTCTGAGAGTAATTCTCAGGTTCCGACAAATTCTCAGAACTTTGGAACGGTTTTCCGGAATTTTGAAATAAGTTTTTTAAGTCTCTGAAACATTAAATACTGAAAATTTTACAGTAAAGCATGTAATAAATTATTTAAAACTATATTAAAGTAGAGGAAATATGAATTAATTGAGATTCATTGAAAGTGAAAAACTATTTTATACTTTCTCGAAACAAAAACTTATAAATTGTTTCTCAACGAAGTAGATAATTCCTTCATGATTCGATATCTGCAATTTGTCATTTTCATTCGATAAAATAAGTGTTTCTTATCATCAGTCACTCGATGAAAAAAAAGTGATGGAAAAAAAGGGGGCCGTTCCCATTTATCCAAGCGAGAAAACGAGATTGTAGAGTATACATCCCGAAGGAGATAAGCAGAAAAAAATTTGAGTACTTGAATATAGAAAAATGTGTAAATGAATGAAAATAAAGTATTGTCTAAGAAAAGGCGAACCAACCTTCGACGGTGTAGTGGATATGAAACCGTTGGGGCTCACCTATACAGGAAAAGAGCCATTATTGTACAACTTTGCTTTTCATCACTTCACTCCGTAGGAATTTACACTCTACGCACGCATGATAAATATTACAAATAATCAATTGTTAGAACAAATATCAACATTCGAGTTTCTTGATTTATTTTTCACCCCTTTTAGAAAATTATGTCCGAGTTTAGGAATCAGAAAGTTCACTTTTCACGATTTTCCAGTTTGAAAATTGAATTTGTATGACTTTGATTTTGAAATGTTCATTTTAATTACATTAAGGGGCGAAGGGGGGGGGGGTGTTCATCATTATATTTGTTAGAAATATGCATGATAATTTTCATCTTCAGAAGTATTCAAGAATTGAAAAAAATATTGATGAGTTGGAAAAATTTACCTGAAATATCAAAAGTTTTGGAAAGTTGTAGTGTTAAAATTTAGAAGAGCCTTCATAATTCTTGAAAATGCTGATGAATTTTCTAGATTGCTGCAAATTTCGTAAATTCTGCTGGAGTCAATTTAAAAATTAAAAAATTTTGAGTATTGAAACTTTTTGACAATTTTTAGGATTTTTAATGAAAATGTGTAAGATTTTTGAGAATGTTGCTACATTTTGTAGATTGTAAAAAATTTTGGGACTCCGTAAAACTATTTTAGGTGTGTAATATTCTTAACATTTAAAAAAAATTTCTAATCGTATGAAGATCTACGATAATCTCGAAAATTTCAATTAAATCGGGAAATTCCAAAGGTTTGGAAAATGAGAGAATATTAATATTTGAAAAAACATGGAAAATTCTTAGAAGATGGAAAATTTGCTAGGATTTTAAAAATATGCATAAATTATATAAATTATAGGAACTATTATAATATTCTATTAAAGTTCAGTACTTTTGTTAAATTCCTGAAATTTTTAAGAATTAACAAATTTTCATCGTTATATGGATATAGTTGATAACTTTCGAAATTATAACAATAATCAAGAAATTCCGAAAAATTTGAATAATGAGGAAACATTGAATATTCTAACAAAAATGAAAAATGGCTAGTATTTTTAAAATAAGTTTCAAATTTGAAAGTTTTTGAAAATCAAAAAATATTTTATTGTAATAAAGAGGTAGTCGATGATTTTGAAGATTTCAAGAAAAATCAGGGAATTTAGAAAAATGAACACAATACTTTTTTCGTGCAAACACACGACGAGAACTAAAAACTAAAATCTGCAATCTCATAAAATAATTATAAATTTCATAGCCTGTAAATATGTTTACAATCAAATAAAATTTTACTTGTTAATTAATGTATTTTCATGAGTGAATTTTATCCATTCAGAATAGAAAAATAAAAATCTCAAATGTTAATTCAACCCAGATGACTATTGAAGAAAGATGAAGAAACTCCCAATGGTTCAGATTTTTTTTTCTCATACATATTTTATCCAAAATTATTGCAATATTCCGAAAATATAATTTTTAAAATTTTTATACATAACTACTAATTATAATGATAATTATAAACTTGCAAATCGCCAAGAACAAAAATTACATAATTTTCGGCCGAGCAATATCAAAAAGTGATTAACCCAAGTTTCTTAGTTTACTCCGGAAGTCGTTCCCAAGTATCTGGACTTCCGATCGAACAATTTTACAACTGAACCATAAAATCCTTGATGGACCCATAAAAAATCCTCAAAAAATATGACATGACTCTCTCACTCACTTGACAGTTAAAATCAACCCCAGCTTCGAAATTAGAAAATTAGATTTCACGTTTACTATGACAACTAAACATTCATAATTTAAAACTCACATTTTCAAATTTATTACATCAATTTTTCATCTTCAGAAAATGATTCAAAAATAAAGGATACAAATTTATTTAATATGTTCCTAATGAGGGTCCAAATATTGATACAACCAGAGATGGGTACAATTACTTTTTGTCACGTTTTTGGATGGCTAAAAAGTTATTGAAAATTTGTTGTAGGACCGTCAAAATTTGTCAGCAAGTGTAATTTTTGCTCTAATTTTTAAAATTGCAGTCAAATTTTATGCATTACAGGGTTCTTGATACTTTAATTACAGCATTTACAGTAAGAATTACTGAAATTCGTAATTTTTACTGTAATTGCTGTAATTAAGGTATCAAGAACCCTGTTTTGCATATGTTTTGACTGCAATTTTGAAAATTAGAGCAAAAAATACACCTGTTGACAAATTTTTACGGTCCCACAACAAATTTTCGATAGTTTTTTAGCTATCCAAAAATGTGATAAAAAGTAATTGTGCCCATCTCTGGATACAACAAATTCGAAAATATGGCTCGGAGTGATCGCTTATTAATTTATTTTCCTATTATTGCTTACGGAGCATTGCAAGATGGAAGATTTTCATAACCAAAACTGACCTTGTGGCGCTTCTTCTTGGGGGTCATGACGAGCGACAGGGCCTCATTCTGCTCCGAGTCCCGGGACTCTCGCTCGTCCCTCAAGTTGCAGTACTGCTCCCGTTGCTGCTCCCGTTGCTGTTGCTGTTGCTGCTGCTGCATGGAGGCCATGGCGTATATCGTGGGCGGCTTCGGGGTCTGGAACATGCCCACGCTGGGCCTCACGTGGGGCGGCAGCTGGTTTATCTGGTTGAGGTTATTTTCCGTGGGCCCGTGATGGGAGCCAGGGACCAGGGGCGGGAACCCCGAGCCAGACACCTGGGGCGGGGGCCCGCCGCCGTTTAGGGGCCCACGGGGCCCGTTTGGGATGGGCTGTTGCTGCTGTTGCTGGGACGCGCCCCGGTCAACGACCTTGGTCCTCGGGGACTTGCGCTCCAGAAGTTGGCTCGCCAGGAGCAGGTCCTTGTTGAACTGCTCGGCGGCGGCCTGCGCTGCCTCACCTTGCTTGCCGAGGTACCTGCGCTGCTGCGCGAACTTGGTCACGATGCTGTCGATCAGGCTCGTCAGCGACAACGTTATCTCGTTCTTCAGGATGTCCGCCAGGCCCTCCAGGTCCGCTCCGGTTATGTGGCTCGCCACCGGGCCCGCGGAGCCTGGTTGGGACGCCGCGCCGCGGAACACGTTTAGCCGCTCCTATTAAAGAAACAAAAAAGAATTTTTTCAAGTTAGTTTTTAGTGATTTTTCATGGTGGATTTAACATTTATTTAGAGTGTGTACCCAGTAAACGTAAGCCCTTATGTTGGTGCAATGTTTGGTCCATAAATGTGCAGTTATTAGAATATGGCTCATTCATGGACCAAACATTGCACCAACATATGGGCTTGTGTTTACTGAGTAGGGAGTTCTTTCGATTCCAAATAGTTATTTTTGACTTTGTAGAATAGTTATTGGTGTTTCGAGTACTGGAATAGTCGTTTTCGCGTAATAAAGTCAAATTCTACTGTTATGTCCAGTATATGACTATTTGCAAAGTTATTTGAACTATTCGTTAGAAATATGCTTTTACTATTCCCTCGGTAATAACTTTGTACCATTGAATCCTACATTGATGCAAAATGAGAAACTAAAAAAAGAATATATAAATAAATTTTGACAATTTCAATGTTAAGGATTCGATTATTTTTAATAGAAAATGTTTGTTGACTAATTAAAATAGGCATTTCAAATAATTTACTGGTAGCCTTGTTTTCGCTAGGCAAATTATTAAAAATTTACCATTTCAGATTCAAAGAGTTTTTGGATATTTTACAGTTGGGAAGAATGTCTTGTATAGTTTTTGTGAATTTTTAAAAATAATTTAAAGTATGTTAATTTTTGTGGAAATATACCTAAAAATTTTATCTACATATTTTTTGAGCATTATTCAATTTTTTTTTATTGCTTCCCACATTTTTTAGGTATTTATGAACTCCTAAGCGATTTTCTAGTATTTTAAAGATAGTTAGTATTTTTTAAAAACTGCTATGTACATTTTCGAAATTCAATGCTCTATAATTCGAATTTCGATCGATTTTTGGAAAAATAAAATCTACATGAAATTTTATGATTTTATAGATGTCTTTAATTTTCATGTTTCTTGATTTGTCATACTATTCAAAAAATATTCTGATATTTGTATACATTTTTTCATATCTAGAATGATATATTCTGGGATTCAATGTTTTTTGGATTTAGAGCATTTTTGTAGATTCTTTTTTTTCTATATTACTCTTTAGGTCAGGATAATTTTCTGAATTTTCTGCGCTATCTGAGACAAACGTACAGAACTCGAATTTCAATCAAGTAAAAATTCTCATAAAGCTAAAATTTTTTGTTGCCTTATTGGAATCAAAAAAATTTTGTTTTACTTTAGAAAAATATATTTATAAAGCTAATTGTTATGTCCTAGAGTTTTCGAAGAATTTTCGAGAATCGAAGAAATTTACAATTTTTTTTCATCTTCTTCGAACTTTCAATGTTTGATTTTTAAGTTTGTTATTATAAATCAGTAAATTTTCACGTGAAAATAATCATTTGTAATTTATATGTTGATATTTTGTCAACTTTGATGTGCGACAGTAATTTTGAATTTTTCGAATCGAAAACGTGATCATTCGTATTTCATCGCTGAATTACGTGCGTACGATGAAAAGGATTTCGAGCGAGATATTTTTTCGTTTCGAAATAACTTTTGTAAATAAATAAACGATGCACATAACGAAAAGAAGTATATCATACATAATTACATATCTAAAAATTAGGAAAATAGTTACGATTTTACTTCTTAGAAAATTTTAAATACTATTTAGAAGTTTTTCAAGATCTGAGGATCTTAAGAATTTTGAGATATTTATCACTCTGAATTGGAAAAACGTACCTGCATTCAATTTGAAATATTCTTTCAATTTTCCTGAATTCTTTTAAGTTAAAATTTTTGTTGCATTTTAAAGCTCCAAAGAGTTCCAATAGTATTCGAAAAATTTTTTCAGTAAATTTGTCTATTGCGATGATAAAGATGATATTGATACTCGGTATTTTTTATAAATTTTTAATTGTCAGAATAATGAAAATGTCAACATTTTATATAAATAATGAAAGCACTGACTTTTTACCTAAGTAAAAAATGTTGAAGTTTTTTTAAAAAATCTCAAGATGAAGATGATACGAAAAAATATGAACTTTAGAAAAATATAAGTCAATCCTAAGAACACTTATGAAAAAAATTTCACTCGGAGAATTCAACCGCACAGAGCACCAAATCCAGAAAAAAATTCAATCAAGTTCATTAAAAGCTGCCTTCACATTCAAAAACAATTATTACTTCCCATAACATAATAAGAAAATTGATTGACCCTCAATGCTAATCTTACAAAACTCAAGATAAAGATAATACGAAAAAAATTACCAAGTTTACAACCAAACAAGACGATTCTCAAAACACTGGTGAAAAAAGTAATCACTCGGAGAATTCAATTCCAAAGAGCTTCAGATTCCAAAAAAATTTTATTCAAGGCCATCTACCATGCCATAGTAAGAAAATTGATTGACCCTCAAAGTTCAAAACCACGTGGGAGAGAAACCGACTTGCCGCCCAAGGCCGAAAAGCTCTATTTTTCCTGCCTCTGATTTGAAAATTGAAAAAAAAAACACTTGTTTGAAAGAAAATGACAGTTCCTACTCGACCTAAAGACTAAAAAGTTCAAAACCACGTGGGAGAGAAACCGACTTACCACCCAAGGTCGAGAATCCCTATTTTTCCGCCCTCTGACTCGAAAATTGGAAAAATATAAGATTTGCTCAAAAAATAAGTGTGTGAAAACTGTGGTTCCTACCTGAAAGTCCTTGTGTGGTCCCACAGGACTCGGCGGGACGTGGGGCGTCTTGGGAGCCGGTGGTGGGCCGGACTCCCTGGTCGGCTGAGGCGATTGCTGGCGTTGCTGCTGGTTGTGATGGTGCTGTCGTGCGGCAGCGGCCGCGGCCGCGGCCTCCTGGTGCTGCTTCATGCGTTCGAGAGCGACCGCGTGCTGCTGCTCGAGGTAGAGCTTCTGGCCCATGTGGTACATGGCCGCGGCGGCGGTGGCTGTTGCGTGTGGGCCCCCGTCGGTGGCCCCGGGGCCGGGCCCGCCGAGGGCCGCGAGGCCGTTGTAGGGAGGCTGGCCCGGGGGTTGGGGCCTGTGTGGCCTCGGAGGCGGCTGCGGCGGGCTGACGGGGGCCGTGACTAGGTCCCCGGGGCTCGGTTGCTCGGGGCCGACCGTGTCGGTGTCCATCTTCCTCGAGAGCTCGTTGTACTCTTGCTGCACCTCGGCGAGCTTCTCGTGGAGGAGCTTGAGCTGGGTCTTGAGGTGCTCCTTCTCCTCGCGTTTCTGGCGTATGCTCGAGGGGTCCTCGTCGTCGTCGCTCTCGTCCTCGTCGTCCATGAGGACGTCGGCCATAGGGTGGTGTCGCGCGAGCGGGTGCTGCTGGGGTTGTTGCTGGGGCTGTTGTTGCTGGGATTGTTGCTGCTGATGCTGGTGATGATGGTGGTGGTGCACTGTCTGTTGCTGGGGGTGGTAGAGCTTGCGCTTCTTGCAGCCGTTGACGATCGGGGCGGGCTGGGGCACGAGGGCCGGGCTGCTGCGCTGCATGGTGCTGACGATGTTCTCGACCCGGGCGCGCTTGATCTCGGTGGTCGGCGAGCTGGCCTCGGTCTTGCAGGCCATGAGCGTCGGGCACGGCGAGTGGCTCGGGCTGCGTTTCAGGAGGTGGCACTCGGGCTCCTCCTTGACGGCCGGCGCGGGCGGGCTCGGCGAGAGGCTCTCCTCGTCGTCGGAGGCGTCGAGATTCGCCCCGGGCTCCATGCCGGCCTCGGCGAAGGCCTCCTCCATGGCGCGGGCCGCCGAGGCCGCGTCCTCGGCGCTGTCCTCGTCGCAGGGCATCACAACCTCGGGGGGCTCGGGCACCGGAGCGTTCCCGTCACTGCTCTCCTCCCCGCCACTTTGCACTGTCCCACTGCGCGCACTATCACTGTTGTTGTTGCTCCCGGGGCTGTGCTGCTGTTGCTGGTGCTTGAGCAACTGCTCCGCGGTCGTGCAGTTGTTGTTGTTGCTGTGTATGCTGTTGTTGTTGTTGGGCTGCTCCTGGGCCGCGGCGAGGGCGTTGAGCTTGCGGCCCTGGAGTATGTCCCTGAGCATGTGCTGCGTGAGCTCGGCCGCTTGCGTGTCGGCGGCGTCCTGGTCGGGGCCCGTCGCATCGGCTGGCGGTGGGCCCGCGGCGGCGTCCGACGCCTGCTTCACCTGCCGGCCCAGCAGCTCGTTGAGCATCTTGGCCGGCCCGTAGCCCGGCGCCCCGCCGAAAAAGTTGAACGCGGCCGCGGCCGCGGCCGCCGACGCCGTGCCTCCCGCCGTCGCCGCCGTGTTCGACGACGTCGTCGGGGCCCCCGACGATTGCTGGCCCGGCTGCTGCGGGGGGTTGGGGGGGTTGTTGCCGGCGGCACCGAATATGGAGCCGTACACGCCGCCGAGGAACGAGGGACGCGAGCTGAAGTTGGGTATGCTCGAGTAACTGTTGCGCGGCTCGCCAGCGTCCACGCGCTGTCTCGTGCGCTTCTGCTTCTTCAGGAGTAGTTGCTGTTGCTTGCTATCCGCGCTCGCTGCCCCGTAGAGGCCGAAACAGTCAGTCTCCTCCTCCGATGACATCATCGGCCGTCTGGTTGGCCGGCCCCCCGAAGGCCTCCAAGCTCCCTCCCCGCCAGGGCTCCTTCCCGAGCCACCCCTGCTTTCGCCTCCGACTCTGTCTTCTGCTCCGGCTGCTGCTGCTGCTGCTGCTGCGATCCTTACTCCCGTCGCCGCCGCCGCCGCAGCCGCCGCCGCCGCGGTACAACACCCCACCTATTACTCCTTCTACCCCCGCCGGCCGACTTCTGTTACTCCTCCAAACCTCCACGCTTTTCTTCTTCTTTTTTCTCTTCTTTGACTCCTCCACCTTCGTTTCTTCTTCCGCTTTTTCTTCTTCGACTTCTTCTTTACCTAGTCACGTGTCAGTTAAGTTTTTCTTATTTTACTCCAGAAAATCAAAAACAATTGTAAACACTTCTTTAAATTTTTAATTAATATCTTGTTGAGTTATTTCGGATATTTTGATTGTAAAATTGAAAATTTATTTTGCAAGAATTTTTAACGCATAGACTTGATTTTTTTTGAATTTCGATGTTTTGTTATCGATATATTCGAATTGTTCGGGAATTCTGAAGTTTATAAATTTTCTTTGCTGGTAATTCGACAATTTTCAGGTTGAAAATATTCGATTTTCTGAATTCTTCATTGGAAAATTCTGTTAGATCTTTATATTAGTTTTATGCAACTTTTTTATGTTGGAATGTGAGCCTTATATGAAGATTCATTTTGATGTTTGATTTTTACTCATTTGTTCCTTACTTAAAGAACTTACAGTAAATCGTTAAAATAATAATATCAAAGACATTGCACCTTTTCCATTCGGAAATACTTGAAATTGTTTTTTCTATATCGAAATTCATCCATAGTTTTACTGATAATAAACTGTTGTTAAAAAGTCCACCTTCCAGGAATTAAAATGATTGACTCGAATTTAATTATGTGTGAAATATGGAATATTGACCATTTTTGATACCGACGTCTGAATTTGTTACCTACTATATTGAACAATAAAAATTTTCAATTTTCGCTCTCTCTTTTACATTTAACTAATAATAATAATAATAATAATAATAATAATAATAATAATAATAATAATAATAATAATAATAATAATAATAATAATAATAATAATAATAATAATAAAGTTTGATTATAAAAATTTGTTCTTTAACAGTTTAAATTTATAAGTTGAAACGGTTCAAGTTATACGATTTTACAGTGAAAAGAGCACATTTTTTATTTAAATTTCAATGGTGAGTTTTTTGAAACTGTTGATCTATTCTAATTACAATCAACAACCAAAAAAATACTGATTTACGAAGTGAAACTTAGATTATGATGTCGTTTCATTTTTGGCATGTATTTTTTGAATTTTTGAAGGGGTTTCTCTGTGTGAATTTCACTGAAAGATCGCCATTCTCGCGCTAAGTGCTGAGTATGGTTTTGAAAACTATTTTTGACTTATTTTTCACGAAAAGAACAATTTTTTCTGCAGGGATTCGAAAAATATTTTATTTTATATGAAAGTTCTCTTGAAAACATTCTTAATAGTTGCTTCATTTTGAACAATGGAATCGTTAAAACTATTTCAAATTTTTTTCCAAAAAATTCAGCTACTATTTTTTATACACGACTTTATTCATTCTCCATATTTTGATTTTCATATTTGGAAATATTTATGAATTTCATTGGACTCAACGATTCAAATTACACATTCCAGCTATTTTTGAAAAATTTTCGGTACTATTAGTGAGGATTTGCATATAAAGTTTCCACCTCTAATTGTTTCATTGATTAAAAAAAATTTTTTTGTGTATAATGCGTACTATCACCGAGAGAAAAATTTATTTCTTTTTATTAAAAAATATAATTGAGGATCGAGATGAAATATAGAAAATTTTACTATAGACAGTATTGTATTATTCAAAATATTCGCATTTTACTCACTAGCATTGTGTATAGTAGTTGTAACTGTACGTTTGAGTGAAACTCATATATTTGTCAAAAATATGATCATGTTAGGTAATATTCCATATCTTGTATATTGAGAACTTATTTCCTTAAGTAAATAATAAAATATTTTTAGTATTTTTTACCATATATCAACTTGTAATTGCGAAATTTGACTATACTGCATGGTTAACATAAATCGCTATAATATATGCAAAATTGAAATAATATTGTAGATTTTCCTAGAACATATTAATTTTTACAATATTTATAGTTAAAATCACTCGGTTGTTTTTTTCAAAATCGAAGTTAGGATATTACTCAAAAGTCTACACTTTTATTATTTTTTTCATTAAACAAAATTTTGTTGTTCATGTATCAATATGTAATATGACACTTCGTGCTTGTTTTTACAACACGACTTGTTACGTACTGCGAGGAAAAAAGTGAGATGAATATTTTACCCTTCTTCTCCTGCCCTTCGTCGTCTTCTCCGTCCTCCCGGTCCTCCTCGACCACCACGGCCCCCTCCTACTATTCCGCTAGGCTACGCTTCCTCCACCTTCTTATTACCCGGCCCCGGTACAGGCTCCTCAGGGCGATTAATCGCTGGTCGCTGGCACCGCACGTGCCGCGATACTTTTCCGGGGGTGGCCTACTCGCGCTCCCGCCCGGGAGCCGCATCCTTCCTTCAAGCTACTCAAAGGGCTAATTGCCCCTCGTTTCCCTCCCGCGGCGAGCCGCGCGCTTATCTACACGCCAACAGAAATATCAGCTGTTTTCACAAAGACTTTTACTTTGTTTACGACATTTGCATTTCACCGAGATTTTCATCTCGAGCACCCATTTTTTCGTTTCTCATTTCATTTTATAGGTGAGTGTAACGACGTTTATTCAGCGTCTCGTAATCTTGAATAGTAGTTGGAAATTGGGATTTTTATTAGTTAGGGAATATTGAAGATATATGTAAAAAGTTTACAACGCTGACAAATCACACGACAATTTTTTTTATGAGATTAACTCTTATTTTCGAATTTATCGGATTTTATTTTATTTATTATTGATATTATTATATCATATTATTATATTATATTATATATAAATATTATTATCTATTATTATATATATTATTATTTAATTATTATCGAATTTATCAATGATTTGAAGGCTAAAATTAGCGAATTCAGTAAAACCATTGAAAAGCATCGACGATGAAAATCGTCGTTTAAAAAAAAAGTTGAACTTTTGAGATTCTTGTAATAAAAACTTTTCCTATAAAATTTCATTTCTTGTAAAAATGTTAATGAACAATTTGTTTCATAAAAATTCCAGTTAATAAGAAATGTACCAAGCTTAGATATTTTCTTTAAAAACATTTGAAATTTCTTATAAAAGTGTCACTGGTTTTTATGAAAAGTTTTTTCTTATTTGAATTTTTTAAGGTGGACCTTCAAAAAAATAAAGTTTTTCTAAGAAATTTCCAATTTTTATAAGAATTTTGCCATTTTTTATAAGAATCAAAATTTGTTTTTGTCGAATTTGTTTTTTCAGGGTTATACATTATTTTAGGTAAATCTTCGAAAAAAAATTTCGTGTGATTTGTCAACGTAAATTTTATGAACATGAAAATAGTCAAATTTCACTAATTGAGTAAGTACATGAATAAAAATTTAGCAAATTATAGTTTATAAAAATCCAATGTTTGTAATTTCTAGAACTTCATATCACGAATGTGAAGTGTTTTAATATTTTTCATGATTTAATAATAAATTGTGGTACTGCCAAATTTTTATGGATTCAAAAGATTTATATTATATATTCATATTTATTTATATAGAATAATATGGTTTAAATATTTATTAATTTTGTCCGATAATTAACTCAATTTATTATGTATTCCACTAATTGAAATAGTCAAAATCAAACCATATGTAATAGTCAGTTTCACTAATTAAAATAGTGAATTTTGATTATTTTATTGTCGAATTCGACTAATTTCCAAAAAAAAAGATGGTTTGGCATTTTTTTGTGTGAATATTTTGCTACATAGATTTCGAAAATTGTATGCTTTAGGAATCAAAGATTTATAATTTAAATTTACACTGTTCTTAAGTATCAAAACATTTCTAATATTTCTCACATTTTTTTTTTAATTCATGAAACTTTTTTGGCCTTTTTTAATTGGTCATTAATTAATTATTTTGATTATTAATCAATTATTAAATTTAATAATTAATTTTATTAATTTTTATTTAAATTAATCTAATTGTTTGAATAATTAATGAATTTCTAGTTTTTTTTGTAGATTTCTGTATACATTACTAGAATTTGACGATATAGAATTCAAATTTCGATCTTTTTCCAGTAATTTTATATTCCAGGAAAAATCTATAATAATTTTTAGCGTTTTGCAGTTTTCGCGCCTTTTCCTATTCATTGAAATTTTGCAGCGTTTTTGAATATTTTTATAAATTTCAAAAATTAGCCAATGAAATAACTAGTAAATTCAGGAGAATTGAGAAAAAATACTGCAATCTTGTAGAACGAGTGACATGAAACTAAAAATGAGTTGATGAAAAAAATTAAAAATTTCTATCAATTTTACAAAAAATAAATTTTGGAATGCATAAAAAAGAAGATAAGTATTTCAATCTGTCGGATTTCGTTACAAAATTTATGTACTGAAACTCGTAAATTGCAATTTATTTTCAGTATATTATAAATTTTTTTTTAGTTCTGATCTCAACATTGAAAATATTTATAAAATTGAAAATCAATAGATTCCTCATTCGCATTCATTTTTGAGCTAAAATATGTATTCTTCAGAGTAAAGAGGAACATAATGAATTTTAAAAAATGATATATTTTGAAATTCTTAAATATATAATGTTATGAAAAGAAAAAGTTTTAGAGAAACGTGGGCTAAGTCCTAAAAACTCGGAATGAACATTTTTTACTTTTTTTTGTGTTGTTATAAAAAAATTAATTCAATACCTCAAAAAACCAAACATGAATATCTAATAATCCGAAAAATGCCCTAATTCCTGATTTGATCTCCACATAAAATTTTTTAAAATCAAAGTTAAATCCTGAAAATTCAAAAACTTGATCCATCGAACGTTTTCCATAAATTCCAAGTCCAAATAAACCCGCATGCGCAAAAGTCTAAGTAAGAATCCATATAAATAAATTAGACCAAAGGATACGAAAATAATTTTCAATCCGACGATAATCACCTCAAGTAGAAACTTTCAATGCATGAAAGGTCGAAGAAATAGTCGTTAGTCTACGACAAGTCTATAAGAAAATTATACTCTATTCTGTCTTTGCCATTCGTCGGCTCGTGTCTTTGAAACTGTAGTTTTCTACGTTGCGAAAGTTTCTTCAATCGATAGAATGCATCAAACCGAAGAAAACGGTATATTTAACGAATCTAGCACGGGTCGCGCAAACTTGCGAGTTTTAATCGCTCAACGTCAGCACTCGATAGTTTTTAAACAAACGCATTCTGATTTTTTCTAATTTTTCCACACTTTTATAATTCATATAAAAATTCTCCATAATTAACATTTAATTAGAAAAAAAATTGATAAATATTTGTAATATACTTTAACGAAAAAAAACTTTCAATAAGGTCATGAGGCCAAACTGAATCTCTAGTGACATGAAGATTCAGAGAGTAATCAACAAAAAACAAAGGGGGAAAAAAGGTTAAATTAGGTACGAAAAGAAACTGCGAAAAAAAGTATCTCGAACGCTCGTTTTCAGTAGGGCAAACGGGACGAAAGGCACTTTTTGTTCGGGATTTTCGGCCCGAGTGTGCGAGTATGCTCGTGTTGAATAGTTCGTGTCTATGAAAGCCGATGCAACAGCTGAGCGTTCCAAGCACCTGCCCCCCTCCCCCTCCCCCTATAATAGGTTGACGGTTTTCATAGGATTTCCATGTAAATTTACCGTGATTGAAGTGTGGAGTGAGAGAGCAAACTGTGATTATTTAACTCAATAAATTGGTCAAATACCTGCGAAAATTAGCGAAGTAATTATTCAAATAATTAGGAATTGGATCAATTCAATTTTATTTAGTACATGTTTACGTTAAATTTAGGAATAAACAAAATTGGTATAGCTCGTAGTTTTTTTTTATGAAATCAGTTTGAATTTTCATCGCTTGTAATTTGTGTAAAATAATTGAATATTTTAAACAGGATAGATTTGTACAAACGTCTTATATTTTTTTAGAAAAAACGAAATTTTTTTATTTACTTTTTTATTTTTTTATTTACTTTTCAAAACTAAATCTTTATTTAATAAATTTATCAAATTTTTTATGAAAATAATATTTCACCCAAAGTAATTTAAAAATGAGTAAACGTGGAATAAAAATGTGGTTATAGATAGAAATATCCGTGTTTCATGGGGTTTTCATATAATTAACTAAGTAATCACTTGGAAACAACAGAATGCCGACTCGACGCGAAATAAAGTGCGCAAAAAGAAAGCCAATTGTGTCGTCACCCGTGACCGGAAGTCACCGGCAACTTCCTCCCGCCGCGGCATTTTTCTCCGGTTTAGTTCCTCCTAAGTTTCGATCTACTGTCCGCGGACAAAACGCTCCACGCCGCTTGTCCGGTGTCCAACAAAAGCACGCCAGATCGGGAAAAAAAGGGGCAAATGAAAAAAATACAGGCGTGCACGATCTGGGTGTTCATCGCCGTGAACGCATTTCTCGCGTGTAATTAGCTTCCCGGTTACTTCCGATCCCGTTTGTGGGGACTCGCGAGTGCAAAAATTTTTTCATTGTCCGTCGCTGTGTCTGTATACATAATGACTTTTCATATTTTTGGTCTTGGACATCACCTTTACATTATAAAGAAAAAAAAATTATTTTGAAAATATTAAATAGCAAAAAACTTGGCATATGGCGCGAATTTGTTGATTAAAAAAGTGATAAGCTTTACGAGCGTTTCACCTTCGAGGGGGGCTCGGAACTTCCCACAACTCGGTCTCTACTTCCCGGCGAGCCTTAACGCGTGGGACACTAAAAAGGGTGCCTCCTCGTCGGATATAGTTTCAGAACGTGCACCATGTTCCCTTCTCGCACTTCCTCTCGAGGCCTCTTTTCTTCCAGTAGCGCAGTCAACATTTTCTATTTCAGTCATGAAAATTGGTCATTTATCCTGAAATTGTAACTTGAGGGTCATTTTATGAATTATTTTGGAATGATGAAGAAATGAGAAGAGAACACTTGATGTATTTTTAGCAAGTATCGAGTAGATGAGCTAAGCTGGTTCTGGCTCATATGGTATGGGTACTATGGTAGCGAATCAGAGGTTTCACTTTGTGTAACAAAAACAGTTTTTACAAAAAAAAAAAAATGTGAGTTATGAAATTTTCGATATCAAAGATTGAAGAATGTTGAATATTTTTTATAGACTTTTGAGGAAATTACAACTACATGGATTTGGCATATTTCATGAATGTTTACGATTTTCATATTGTACGTTATTTATCAAATTGTGCTGTATTTCCTGGTATTTTTCTAGATTTAGGGTATCAAGGATTACTAGTATTGAGAAAAACAATATCTTTTTTATAGATTTTCAATATTTTCCCTTTTCATTTGGTGTTCAACAGTTAAAAAAATTACCTTATGGTTTTCTGTATTCATCTCTGGAATTATATACAATACTTAAGAATCAAAAGTTTCATAAATTCAAGAGTTCAAGATGAACACAATTTTTCAGTATCAAAAGATTTATTGTATTTTTCTAGATCACTCAATAAGTTTATACAGTTTTAAGGTTCAAGTTATTTGTTAGTATGAGTACAAATTAAATTTTTTGAAATTCAATTTGATTTCTTTTACCAATTCAATTTTTTTTAGTTCAATTCAAATTTATTAGAATTTCTTGAATATATATTTCTATATATTTTTATGAATTATACAATATAAATTCTTGATTCAATAATTTAAGTTAATTTTATTCAAGTTCATGAATTCAAGAGTTCAAGATCAACACCATTTTTCAGTATCAATAGATTTATTGTATTTCTTTATATTACTTAAAGGGTTTTTGCAGTTTAAAGGTTCAAATTATATTATTATGTGTGCTGATTAAATTTTTTTAATTCAAGTTTAATGGATTTCATTTAACTTTTATTCAATTTATTTAAAATTTAATATATTTTTTTAAATATGTATTTCTATAAATTTCTATATAATATACATATTTATATTAAATAATATAAATTCTTAATGCAAAAATTAAAGTTAATTTAATTCCAGTTCATCCATTTGAAAATTCAAGATCAACACAATTTTTCAGTATCAATAGATTTATTGTATTTTTTTAGATCACTCACTAGATTTATAGAGTTTAAGTTCAAGTTATATTAGTATGAGTGCCAATTGAATTTCAATATATTCAAGTTTATTTCATTTAATTTAATTTTAGTTCAATTTATTTAAAATCCAATAGATTTTTTATTATATGTATATTTGCATATATTTTTACATATTAGGTATATATATTTATATTACACAATACAAATTTTTGAGTCAATAGTTTAAGTTAATTTAATTTAAGTTCATCCATTCGAAAACTCAAGATCAACACAATTTTTCAGTATCAATAGATTAACTGTATTATTTTATATTACTTAGTAGATTTATACAGTTTAAAGGTTCTAGTTATATTAGTATGTGTGCTTATTGAATTTTTTTAATTGCAGTTTATTTCATTTCATTCAATTTTTATTCAATTTATTCAAAATTTATTGTATTTTTTTTAATATGTATTTCTATAAATTTCTATATATTATTTATATTTATAATAAACAATATAAATTCTGGATGCAAAAATTTAAGTTAACTTTATTCAAGTTCATCAATTGAAAAGTTCAAGATCAACACAATTTTTCAGTATCAATAGATTTATTGTATTTTTTTATATTATTTAATAGATTTATACCGTTTTAAGGGTTCAAGTTATATTAGTATGAGTGAAAATTAAATTTTTTCAAATTCAACTTTATTTAATTTCATTCAATTTTTATTCAATTTATTTGAAATTTAATAGATTTTTTTAAATATATATTTCTATATATTTTATTTATTATATATATTTATAGTATACAATATGAATTCTCAATGAAATGATTCAAGTTCATCAATTCACGAGTTCCAGATCAACACAATTTTTCAGTATCAATAGATTTATTGTATTTTTTTATATTACTAAATAGATTTATACAGTTTTAAGGGTTCAAGTTATATTAGTATGTGTGCCAATTGATTTTTTTTTTTTATTTATTCGTTCATTTGAAAATCATTTCGAAATAATTCAAGAAATATATAAATTGAGACTTCGAAATATATAACGTTTCTTTTTTAATAATTTCACTTTTATTCTGAATTAGGAATTAAATATTCATATTTTCTTTTACTTTAGTGTACTGTTTCACCGCCTTCAGAATTCGTTAAAAATTGAGGAAAACACACTTAGGGTTGTAAAGTCACGGATGGCCAGCATGCCCCACATGACGGTGGCCAAGTTCCATTGCAGCGGAATTTCCCCCATGCTTAGCGGCCTTCCGCCGTGGGTATCGTGTGGCCCCCGATTCGCAGGGGGTAGTTTGCATGGGAAACAGACCAAAACCAGTAACCCATGTCCATTTATGCGTTTTAAGACAATTTCCCAACTCTGGCAATTAATTCATGGCTTCTTTTCAACCTGCCGTGACTATAATCGATGGTCATTCTTCTCCGAGATAATTCACAACCCCGGAACCAGATGGTCAATTTTTTTATGAAGCTTTTTTTCCTTCGACAACGAAACTAATGAGTTATATTTTATTTTAAAATCCCAAATTTTTTTATAATGAATAAAGAAGTAATATAACTAAAAATATCTGCCTTTTTATTACGACGATAAAAATAAATAAATTCTTAGATGATCAACAAGTTCGTTAGTTTAGATTTTATTTATAAATTTATTTATTTACATTTTTTCACGTTTCGTTTTCCTACATACAAAAAAAAAAAACGATAAAAGACAACGTGAAACGCGTTTGATATCGGGAAAGTAAATCGAAAAATGATTTCGTAGCGAAATCATTGCGCGACAGAATGATAAAATAATGATAAAAACCCGTGGTACTTTCAACCCGTTCGTGGAGCATTAACGCAATTAACAGACAATTAATAACACGTCAATTGACGCCGGGCGACTTGTTGCGTTGGCGCGGTCTCGATAATATGCCGAACGTGCGCCCTATGTTGGTGTGCGTACTTGCACGAGCATTCCGGATATTTTGGAAACAAGCTCTCTGTTAGTTTTGTTCATTTGAGGTTAATTTGTCAAACTGAGAGTGAAAAGCAACAAATGAAATCGACACACTCATTCCTATTTATGTTATTAAAATTTATTTATGAAGTATGTGTGTTCATAAAGTTCTGATGAGGTGGAAAGGGGATTTGGGAATTCAAATTTAATTCAAGTTTGGATGGAATAATATTTTACTAATTTATTGGATAATGCTTCGTTTTTGTTCTTCATGATTTTCATGATTTTTTTATCTCTTGAAGCTAAAAATTAAAATAAAGTAGTTAAAAATAAATGGATCTTCAAATTATTGCGCTGGATTTAAGATTTTGGCAGAGTTTTGATTCAGAATAGAAATTCTATACTCAAGCTCGATCATTTTCGTCCTTGCTCTGCCTCACCAAACAACTTGCTTTTTTTCGGCCAAGGGAAATACCTGGCCATTTAAATCGGGGAAGCACCTTAGCAATGTTGGGGGGAACGCCTTGATCTTACCCTGGGATCACCGTTACCCCAGGCATAAATAAGGGAAGTTGCTAGAGGCGGAGCGGACGTTGACTTTGAACCGCGAATTTAAATAATTTTTATATACAATAACATGCGTTTGCGACTGTAAAAATCAAGCAACGATCGAAATTTCATTTGTTGCATTTTATTTTTATTTTATTTTATACTTTTGGTTTCAAAAATATAATAGTTTTTTCATTTTATTTTCTTGCAATTTTTGAAACGGTTAAATTGTGATAAAATGAATTCATAGAATTTCAAAATCATGTAATTCTTTTCTGTGGGAAATTTTTTTCTCTTTTCATTGTTAGTTCATTCAAGAGTGTTGAAGTATTGAATTAATCAACCTTGGATCTTGCGTTCGAGGCACACAATAAAATACGACCAACCCCAAGTTCTCAGATTTACCCTAACGCGTTCCAACGTCTGGGAGAATTAGAAGCGTAAGATTTTTTTGATCGAACGTTAAATTTTCCCACAAGGAAAAGACGTGAGAAAGTTTCGAGAATTCAAATAAATTGGAGGAATTCCTTTTTTCATGATTTTCTGATTTCATTGATGTATTTTCAAAATTGAGAAATTTCCTTAAGGACTTTACAATTACTATTTATTATTATTATTTATAGCATTTTTCGCTAATAATTCAAACAGTTATTAGAAAATAATGTAAATTTTTACTGCATTTTTTATTTTATCAGCATTTGTAACATTCATTTTTCTCTATTTTTACACGAAACAAAAATACAACCCGAAACATTTCTCTGGTTTATACAATATTTCAAAGGTAGGGAAAATGCAATAAAAAGAAAAAAAAGTAAAAAAGCTTGAGAAATGGGATCTCGCGACTTTGAAGTCGCGCGTGCCAGCTGCCGTTTCGAGGCGTAACCGACGTTTCGGCTTCTTGTTGCTATTGTCGAGGGGGCCTTTTACAACGTCTTGGGCCCCCCTCGTAACGTCTTAAAGGTGCGTAACCGGTACTCACGCTCGGCTTCAACAACGGTTTTTGGCTCGTGTTCTTCAGGCTCGATATATATCTCGTGAGGTAATGGCTTTCGGAAGGAGACCTTTCTGTCGGGGGTCTCAAGAAGGACGGTTGGCAACGACAAAGTATAATTGACGTCGATTTTTTCGATTTTCTTTTGTCTTTTTGCAGTGTGCATTAATGATTGTTCATCGAATTTTTATATATAATCAAATAGTGTAATAAATAAATAATAAATATAAAAATAATCAAATAAATAATAAATTTATATAATAGTTATTTATGTTTGTGGGGGGGGGGGTTATGATTAAAGTTAATATTTTTGGATTACATATTATATTCAACATATGTTTTACAGTTGAATTATTAAAACCTACATACAAATTCATGAAAAAGAAAGAAATCTATTTTTAATTGCAGGAATACTGAAAGAAAATTAAATGTAAAAAGTATTATTAGTCTATGAAATACTAGGAATCTCTGAAGATGAAATCAATTTTACATCGATTTGTAGATGATTATGTTTTAGAAATATGTACTGTGATTTAGAAAAATATTTAAAAACAAGAACAAGAGAAATCTTGAAGATCTATAAAAGTACAAATTCATTAAGATATACTTTTTTCAAAAATCTTGTAAAATACTGAAGATTCATACAACTTTATATCTAAAGCATCGAACTATAGAGATTGGGATACATTAAAATACTGTAAATCTGTATTCATACTAAAAACTCTTGAAAATTTTACAAATTGTGAAAAATATAATCGAATTACTGCAACAAAAATTAAAATTTTCAAATAAATAAAGAATATTTTTTTAATAGCCGGAACAGTGAAAAAAGAAAATACTAGAAATCTATGAACATAAAATTTTTCAACTTGGAATAAGATAATAATGTTCTAGAAATATGTACAGTGATTCATAAAAATACTGAAAAACAAGAATACCAATAATCAAGAAAATTTATAAAATCGTACAATCTATTCCTCGATATAATATTTTAGAAAATCTAGGCAAATTCTGAAAATTTATACAGTTAAATATTTAGAGTTTCGAATTTTAGAGTTCCAACACATTAAAATACTATAAATCTGCAACAATACTAGAGACTTTTGAAAAATTTTACAAATTGTGAAAAATACAAGAAACAAAAAAAAACAATAGAATTTTATAAAATATAATGAATCCGTGTAGATCATATTTTTGGAAAAGTCTATTAAAATAATTGAAGTTCGTGCAACTTCAAATCCTATCGAATTTTTCGAAATTTCATCATTGATCATTGCTCATCGATCGAATTTTTTATGCGGAATAATGGTTATTCATGCTTGTGAAGGGTTATAAAAAAAAATTGATGTTTTTTATAAATATCGTACTTTTATATGTTTAAGAGTTAAGTTTATAAAAGCTACACTAAAATTCATGAAGACAAGAAGGAATTTCTGTAAATTGCAAGAATACATAAGAAAAACATTTTGAAAAATACTATACCTATGTCAATGAAAGACTGTAAATATGTCAAAATAAAATTTATTTATCTTCAAGTTTGAAATAATCATGTTCTAGAGATATATACAGTAGTTTTAAAAAATACTAAAAAAACAAGACCACGAGAAATAATAAAAATTTATAAAATAATGAAAATTCATGTGAGGATAATTTTTCCTAAAATACAGGAAAATACTGAATATTCATACAACCGTAGATCCTAAGTTTCAAACACACGAAAATACTATAAATCTGTAACAATCTTGAAAAAATTTACAAATTGTGAAAAATACAAAAACACCAAAAAACTCTATCAATTCGTGTAGAGATAATTTTTTTAATAGTCTAATAAAATAATTAAAATTCGTTAAGCTTTGAATTCTATCGAATTTTTTATGCGAAATGGTAATTATTCATGCTCGTAAAGGGTTTTAGAAAAATTAATGTTTTTTCTAAATATCATATTTTCTATATGTTTGAGTATTGAATTATTGAAACCTTCATTAAAATTCATTAAAAAAAGAAATCTTCTTCAAATTGCAAGAATACAGAAAAAAACAAAACAATATAAAAATACAGTATGTCACTGAAAGACTGTAAATATATCTTTAAATAAAATTTATATAACATAAAGCTGTAAATAATCCTACAGTGATATTAAAAATTCTAAAAAACAAGACCACCAGAAATCATAAAAATCTATAAAATAGTGGAAATTCAGGTAGGTATAATTTTTCATATAATCCAAAAAAATACTGAATTTCCATACAACTTTAGATCTAGAACTTCAAACACAATAAAATACTTTAAATCTGCAACAATCATGAAAAAATTCACAAATTATGAAAAATACAAAAACACCAAAAAACTCTATCAATTCGTGTAAATACCATATTTATAAAAGTCTATCAACATAATTGAAACTCATAAAACCACTACACCTATACATCCTTTTGAAATTTTATTCTCAAACATGAAAACTTTCGTTCCAACGTCCATATCTAGCCGAATGAACACAAGAATTTTTTTTTTGGTCATTGCCACCCGGCATTACCCCGGTACATACATACTATCAGAGAGTAAATTGCTGAGATAAAACTTGGACAATTGAATATCATGAAGTGATTTCGCGACGCCTGAGTGCCCGACGACCAAAAACTCGGGGTATTTTGGACATCTGCCATAAGACTTGCCAATATGCCCTGGACGTATTTACATAACAGCCGCGAAAAGTAGTTTGACTCCCATAAAAGTGGTCCTTCGAGCCGTTTTTATGACCTCAATGCCCCCTATGTTCATCGTCGTAATTAATTATTTCCTTAAATATAAAAGTTACACGACTTTTGGAGTCCAGAGTTGCACATTTTTCATATTAATCTGCAGAAACGTGTGATGGAACTATAAATTTCCAAGTTGTAAAAGCTCTTGTCATCGCTGACGAATTTCTCGTGGCAATAAAAAATGATAGGCCGAAAGCCGATGATCCTCTCGGCAGAAGAAGACATCGGATGCGACGGCTCGATCCCTTCGAATCTGCGTAAGTGCGACGATGGCCCGATCGTTTGAGCCAATCACGGCCGTTGATTGGCCGTAATGGACTTGCGTCTTGTCCCCCATTCGACAGGGGTTCTCACGCCTCGTGTCGGCACCGCGTGCACCGCGTCAAGTCCATCTCCGATGTCTAAGCCGGCTAAAGTTGAGTACGCAATCGAACTGCTCCGTAAGTGACTAGGGCACAGGATGAAGGCTGTGTCCGAGTGAGCAAGAGTGGTATGATAATGAGGAAGGTGACTTCCGACGTTTCGTGCGCGAGAGCGATCAATGCAAAAAAGATAACGAAACCTGGCAGCTTTTTTCGGGCCAAGGAAGTGCGCATGTTTTGGAATTTTTGCAGGCAGTTTTTGGGAATTCTACCGCGGAAAAAGTTATTAATTTTTTGATTTTTTTGACTTGTGAGGTCTTCCAGTACAAAATGAAGGTATGTTTCAGAAAAAATTTTTTTAATAAGGTTTTCTTTCAATGCTTGAAATTACATGAAAATTCGTTGAACGAAGATCTTGAGTGTAATTCTGATACTTTTTGAGTTTTTTTGATTTTTATTAAAACATGAGAAATCATATTGCGTATTTTGAAACAAAATTATCATGCATATTCTGGAAAATATTACTAAGGTAGGGGAACACTTTTCCCGAAAAAATTTTCCCAATGGACACTTTTCCCAAAAAATTCTGTTCCCAATGAGAAGTGTTTCCCAAAGTACTTTTTTCCCAAAGACCTTTTTCCCAAAGTACTTTCTTAAGTACTATAATAAATCATCATCATCATCATCATCATCATCATCATCATCATCATCATCATCATCATCATCATCATCATCATCATCATCATCATCATTATTATTATTATTATTGTGAAATTATAATATTCGATTTGTTTTCAAACGAAAATTAATTCAAAACAAATAAATGACAATTTTATTTTAAAAATAAGATTCATTTATTACCATTCATTCCATTGAAAAAATGTAGAAAACCATTTATTCTACAAAATAACACTTTCGAAAGAACTAAAATGAAAATCAAATCAATATAATTCTACAAAGAAATATCCACTGTTCTCAAAAAATCCTGTTCCCAATGAGAAGTTTATATTTTAATATCTAATTATATAATTTTAAGGTTTAATATTGATTGTAGTACTATTATGATTATGTTTATGATTATTATGATTATGATTATGATTATGATTATTATGATTATGATTATTATTATTATTATTATTATTATTGTTGTTGTTGTTGTTGTTGTTGTTATTTAATTATAATGTTTATATTTTTTTTCAAACGCAAATTAATTCAAAACAAATTCATAACAATTTTATTTTGAAAATAAAATTCAATTATTACCATTTATTCCATTGAAAAAATGTAGAAAACCATGCATTCTACGAAATAATACTTTTGAAAGAACTAAAATGAAAATCAAATCAATATAATTCTACAAAGAAATATCCTAAAAAAATTGGTTTTTGGGAAAAATGTACTTTGGAACTAATATACTCTGGGAAAATGCTTCTTTGGAAACGGCATTTTTTGGGAAAATTGTCTTTATGAAAAATGTCCATTGGAAAACTTTATTGTGGGAAAAGTGTACTATAATCATTACTGAATGAATTATTAGTTTTTTTTCAGGCAGTTTTTGGGAATTCTACTATGAAAAAAGTTATTAATTTTTTTTTTTTTTTGACTTGTGAGGTCTTCAACTACGAAATGAAAGTATATTTCAAAAATAGATATTTATGCTACAAGGGTGGAATGGAATGATTTCACGAGCGAGCATTTGGGCACGAGCGGCAGCGAGTGCCCAAGCGCGCGAGTTTAATCACATTCCTCCTATGTAACATACAATATTGTTTTCCATGTATGTGTTCGAGTGGCTGTTTACGATGAAACGCGTGACGCAGGCCTCTTTCCGAGCAGTCATAAAATCAGCG
>JAPYZL010075142.1:0-10679 GCA_030522825.1 Platygaster orseoliae | reverse complement strand
CTTCATAATAGCACTTGTTTTTATTTTTACTCACACCAATTGATCGAGTTATAATGTTATCTGGATTTAGTTCACCGGCTCAGTATTAGATTGTCTTCTGTGGTGTCAACTCGAATAACGTTTATACGACTTATTGAGTTTAGATTATATAACGATGTACATCTTGTACTAAGAATTAATTAACTGACGTGAGATGTGTTTTTGCACACTGGCTCTATATAAGCACCATGGATCTTGTATGTTCCTTCGTCATCTAAAAGTATGTAGTTCATGTTTTACTTCGACATTATTTATAGTTGCGAATGCGAGGACTAAATATGTTTTAAAAAGTTTAGGTCATGAAGATGGACACCGTACGTGTCCGAAAGCTAGACAAATTGGAATAAAGAAGTTTTATCACACTGGCTCTGAGAGACCAATTATTTCAACAAAATATATAGATTTTTGGTATCTCTTTGTATTTTGATTATATTTATATTCAATTGAAAGAATTCTATAGTATTTTTATGATTTTCTATATGGATTTCTAAAACTAAAAAATATAGTGTTTGAATTGTAAACAATTTTATTCTTAATATAATATAAAAACCAGTTTTCAGAAAACAGTAGCTTTTAAATATTGTTTCATTCCTTTTTTTCCTATTTTTTTGGTATTTACATAATTGAAAGAATCGTGTGGTATTTTGATGGTTTTTTACATAGTTTTCCTAAGTTCTATGCTTTAGGATCGAAAATTTTTTAAATTTTTAAGAGATACATATCTACAAACATAATTTTGAAGTTTTTTGAAGATTTCGAGTGTTTCTCGCATTTTTTCCGTATTTATGAATTTTTGAATGAATTTTTACTATTTTCATAGATTTCTGATATTTTTGTGGACTGCTATGTAGACTTTTAAAATTCAAATTTCAATCGATTTTCAGTTATTTTAGATTTCTGGGAAAATTTCATCTATATAGATTTTCCATATTTTTTTTAGTATTCTTAAAATTTTTCAGAATTTTTCTAGTATTTTCATAGATCTCGAGTATCACTATACAACTTTTTTCAGAATTCGTTGCTCTAGAATATGAAGTTTTACTATTCATATTTTAATTTTTGTTTAAAATTAAATGAGTAGAAAAAATTTCTCAAATTTTAATTTTCTACGTTATCCTAGCCAAATCTTTATAATTAAAATTCTGCGTAACAAAAAATCATTCTGCGGCCAGTATTATTGCTATTTTGAGTGATATAGTTAAATTATTAATCCTGAATTCTGTAAAATTTCGATATTTCACATTAAACTATTTATTAAGTCTTCTAGATTTCAGTAACTATGTTTTTGATCATTTTTACTTATTTTATTCCTATTTATTATGACTTTCGTGCATTTTCTGCATAATTAGTAGGTATTTTTATTATGTTTCATTAAAATTGTTTTTCATTTTTAAATTAAATAATAAGTAATTTCATCCGAATTTTGCGTATCTACATACTGTCCTCATAGACTTTGAGAATATTCTGAAATTTCCTAATGAAACCCACAATAAACAATCCGAAATCTCAGAAAATCAATGAAATAATGCGTTATAAGTATCAATCACAAGTGATTGTTACCAGACACATATAAATCCATTTTATACCACTTGCCCATTAATTTTTTGCCGGAAACCCATCAGCATGCATTTAGGTACGCCTGCTGCGAAACGAATGTCACATTGTTTTTGTTTTTGTTCACGCAAGCTTGTGTCATTGTTGTTCATACGCGATATGGAAATCGCAGGCATTCGCAATTATTATTGCAACGGGATTGATTTGAGGACTGATTTGATTGATTTGACTGTAATTATTTTTATTATAAAGACTGATTTGAGGAGGGTTTGATTTTACTTTTGCTGGATGTTAATGCAGATAAGGCAGCTTGGACTCAAGGGGGGGAACAATGACATGTGTGTAGACTCGCCGGGAAAACCGGAAAACCTGCACCAACCGGTTGGCCTTTATCAGTGCCATAACCAGGGCGGCAACCAGGTATACGATCGAGGGGTTGTTCGGAAATTTGTGACGGGATTACTAGTGCACGTTACGCAACTAAGGGCGAAACTGAGCTTTTTTAAACGAACGTGTAGATGATACCCTGGCGGCAGCTAAAAAACCAAACTTTGAAACGTCAAATTCTCGGACAATCAAATCAACCGAGATCGGATGAAGCTAGAAATCATTTCATTGCGAGTTAAAGATGCAAAAAAAATTTTTAAACAATTAACAAAGCACTGTTATTTATAAATAACATCATAAAAAAATTTATAAATAACAGTGTTAGATTTATTGCTTTCAAAACTTTTTTTACTCTTTGGATCGCAATGAAATGATTTTTAGCTTTACCCGACATCACTTGATTAAATTTTCCGAGATTTGGACGTTTTTTAGCTGCCACCAGGGTAGTCTGGCAAAAAAATAATAATTTTTGAATGTATATAATGGTTTATGTTCATACCACAAACCTTATTAATAGAATCATTCTAAAAATTTATAAAATTATATCAGTTTAAGATGCTTATGGGTATAGTTATTCGATTTATTAAGAGTATAAATAGTGATACTATCAGGGATGTGAGTTTATCGGTCAGAAAAAAATCAGTCAGATCATGGTTATTTCTGGCTATCATTTACCGTCATTTGCGCTTAAATTTGGAAAATTTTTGATTCCTTTTTAGGGTCAGAGTTCTTTACCGGTCAGTAATTAGAAATCATGATCGAATTCCGATAGGAAAATGTGACTGAATGTAATTGAATAAACGATTAACAACAATTTCAGATGAAAATCACACCATCTAGTTATTTCATATTTCACGAATGGTTTTTCCAATTTTCTATAAAAAACTTGGAAATAAAAACTGTAAATATGTGTTTAGAAATTAATTTCTAAATACATATTTACAGTTTTTGTCGACGGTGATAATAATTATCCATATAATTATTATCAATAATAATGAATCCAAAATTTGTGGTTTTTATTTTTTATTTCTAGAAATTGTTAAGATACATGAAATTTTACAAGACAGAAAATCTGCATCTTAGTAAGATCTATCTATTAGAACTTTTTTTTTTTTTAAAAAAAGTTTTTTTTTCGATGGTCTAATTTACCGTATGAACGACTTTATTTTCGTGCCCGAGCGCTAACGTGGTTATTGCATGAGAGCCTTCAGTTAAACATGTTTTTGGATTTTGATAAATCTATAGTTACTTTCGAAACTATATATTTAGAGAAAAATTTTATACTTTTCACCATAAAATATTGCAATTTTTGTTCAGTTTCGAGTATAACACTTTTTAATTAAAATTTCATTTATACTTCACTTCCTAAATTTGTCAATATTTGCAATATATATAGTAGAATGAATAAAAAAATTTTCAAAAAAGTGCAATATTTTTAAAAAAACCACGATTACAATATTTTATAGTAAAAAGTAATATATTTAGAAAACTAACTTAGAGTAACATAAAATTTTTTGAAAATTTTGATTTAAATTTCCCTATCCAGTTATTTCGGATTGCACAAATGGTTTTTTCAATTTTCTGTAAAAAAATCGGAATCAGAAGCTTAATATATGCCATTATTGGTAGTTGAAAAAGTTTTGGGATTCTGGTTACATTCGAAATTATTTATTAAAAAAAAAATGTACTTTTCACCATAAAGTATTGAGCTTGTAGTTCAGTCTCGAATATAACACTTTTTGATAGAAATTGTGTTCATACTTTGTTATATTTACAGAAAATACTGACGAAATTTGTCCATATTTGCAAGAAATATAATAGAAAAAATTAAAAAATCCAAAAATAGTACAATTTTCGAAAGAGAACCAGAATTATAATATTTTATAGTAAGAAGTAGTATATTTAGAAAACTGATTTACAATAAAATATAAATTTTTTTGAAGATTGTAATTCACAATCACCCCATCTAGTTATTCCAGATTTTTTAAATCGCTGTTCCAATATTTTATAAAAAATTTGGAAACAGAAACTAAATATTAATGTTTAACAATCAATGTCGCAGTAATAATTTAAAAATTTGTTGAATTCTTATATTTCTAATTCATTGAAATAAAGTTACTTCCAAAATTATACATTGAAAAAAAAATGCACTTTTCACCATAAAATATTGCGATTGTAGTTTAGTCTCGAATACAACACGTTTTGATAAAAATTTCTTTTATCCTTTTCTTTATTAATAGTAAATACTAACAAAATTTGTCAATGTCTGCCATAAATATACTAGAATAAATAATAAATTTTCAATGAAAAACTGCAATATTCGAAACCAAATTACGATTACATTATTTTATAGTAAAAAGAAATTTATTCAGCAAACTGACTGGCAATAAGATAGAATTTTTTTAAAAAACTGTAAAATACAACGGAAATTCTTAATCAACAATTGATTTCTATAAAATAATTTGTTTATTCAATTATAAATAACTGGTTTCAAATACGGAATCTTTCTCATCAACATCCACACTGCACGAAAAAAAAAGAATTTGCTGTATCAACAAAAAAATGTGCTGTTTCAACACGATTTGACAGAACGAATTTTTTTGCAGCAGTAGCTTATTTTTTGTTGCCTCGACAAATATTTGTATTCACTAGAGCACAATTATTATGAAATAAAATTTTTGATTCCCGGTCATTTTCCCGAATGACTATTTTCCCGAAACGCCATTATTCCGAACGTATCATTTCCCGAATGGCTATTTTCTCGAAAGTATTTTTCCCTGAACGACAATTTTCCTGAAAGTATTATTTTCCGGATTTGTAATTTAAAATTTGTAAATTTTATTTTAATTTTTAAATTTAAAAATTTTAATTTTAAATTAATTTTAAAACTCAATTTAATAATTAAAAATTTTTATTACAATTTTAAAATTTAAAAATTGTAAAGGCGTAACCATGGCATTTCTAGACATTAGACTGATAGGAAAATTTCCCGTTCGGGAAAATTGAAAACCCTTCGGGAAAAAGACCGTTCGGGAAAATGGCCGTTCGAAAAAAAGACCTTTCGAGAAAACGGATTCGGAAAAACGGTTTTCGGAAAACTGACCGTTCAGGAAAAAGGCTGTTCGGGAAAAGGGATTCGGGAAAATGGTCGGCAATGCAAATTTATTGCATAATGATTGTTCTCTGGCAACAAAAAATATTTATTGGTGCAATAAGAAAATAAACTTCTTCTGCAAAAAACATTCGTTCTGTCAAGTTGTGTTGAAACAGCACATCTTTTTTCTGCTACAGCAAATCCTTTATTTTTCCGTGTGAGATAAAAATATCGTACTTTTTGAGGTGAAAAAGTTCATTTTTGCCATGAATATATAGTAGAGTATGAGAGAAATTTGCATCAAAAAGTGCGATATTCGAGGTCGTCGAATAATAATTACAATATTTTATGTTACAAAGTACAATATTTTTTTCTCAGTTCAACTAGATTTTCCTAATTTACCTCTATTCACGAGATTGACAAAAGTGCAGTCAAATAAACACCAAACAATGCCAAAAATCTTGATTTCTGGAATATCGAGAATCCAATAACTCGACCGAAAATCGAGATTATTAAAAATTTCAAATCGTGATCTCTAGCATTAAGAAATAGCAAAATGGGATAATTGAAATTATATTATTACTCATTATTTGTAAAATTATATATTTTTAGACATTTTTTTTACTCATTCGACGAAAAAAAATAGTACCATAAGTTGCACATTTTTCCAAGTCATCTTTCTATATCAACTTTGACAAGCAGAATAATTCTGACCGGTAAGGTAAACCGACAATCAAAACTAACGAAAATTTTTTTGTCATAATTGACAGTCATGACCGTTAATTTACGTGTAAATTTACCGCTGAATTCTTTGCCTCACATCCCTGTATATAACAGTTACGTTAATGTTACGTCACACTTTCAATCAAGAAAATCCTTCATTTTCCTACTTTTTCATTTATATTTGAATTGTTTAAATTTTCTTTTTTCCATTAATTGCCAGTACATTTACACCTTTTACTTAAATAATACAAAGAAAGTGGAAAATTAACCGAACGAGGTGATGGTTTTCACGGGACTAACGAGTCGACTTGATAAAAATCTACTTCCTAAGTTTTTCAATTAACTTACCTCCGGCAAAAGAGTCTTTTTTCAACCGAGAATTGGCGACGACGTGCCTCGCGTTCACAATCAGAACCGAGCTTTGGAACATGCTAATGAGCACTAACCGTTCACTGACATAAACGCTCGATCTAATGCTTTGCCTTAGGAGTTAGGCGGTTTGCGCGATCTTGTTTTCTTTGCAATTACTGGCTTTGACTCACAAGGCGCAGGTTTCGCGATCGACGTTTAATTTGTTACTTTTCTATCTGCCTTTTTTTCTCTTCCTTTTGAGAAAAAAAAGGGATAATTTTCTGGAGGGGTTTTTTGAAAATATAACTACCTCTTGGAATTTCCTACATTTTTAATAACTCGTTTCCGAATTTTCAAAATTCGAATTCAGTTTTTCCTTGTTGAAACTTTTTCTATTCCTTCGTCTAATTCTATATTTTGCTCTTTTTTTCTTTGCTTGGATGCTCTAAAATTACATGTTTTTTTATTTTTTGCATTTTTGATCATTTTTTACTCAATAAAATCAAAAGTTATAAATTTGGATTTATTAGTAATGAAATTCATATTCAATATTATTCTGGTTGGTTTCAGTTTTGAAACCAATAAAAAACTATATTGGATATTAAAAACTATATTTGGCGCACTATAAAAAAGGCACCATTTTCTGATGTTTTTGAATTTTTTAAATTTTTACCTTTTCTAGCATTTTTCTGCATTATGAATAATGAAATTATTGATATTCTGTATTTTTTAAAGTTTGAAAAACTCGATTTCAAATTCACTGTTTGAGTAAATAAGTCATTTTTTTGTATTGTTTTTCTTTCGATATAATAAACAATTATAAATTCAGTTTAACTCACGAGATTCATATAAAATATTACTCTTTTTTTTAAGTTTGTGGTAAATTATTTTCATATTTGTGAAATGAATTTTCCTGCACTTATCATTTGTATTGATGAAAATAATGCAATTTTCTGATTTCCTTTTTTTAAATTTTTTAAGCTTGAAAGTTCGAGCAGTATTTTTTTGTAATTTTCCAAAATGAATTTCATGATAAGTTTTTGGTAAGTTTTATTTTTAATTGAATTTTATTGTAATTCAGTAATAAACTGGCTCATGACCGGCTTTAATAAAAATATGATAAATATAAAATATAACCATAATAAAAATGACTACTTCCCAGAATTTTATGGATTTTTAATAACTCGTTTCCAAGTTTTGAAAGTTCAGATTCAGTGTTTTTTTCTTAAAATTTTTTCTAGTACTGCATGAAATTCTACTTTTTGGTCTTTTTGTATCATTTTTTGTTAGGAATTTTTAAAATTACATGTTTTATTTTTTTTTTTTACATTTTTCGTCATTTATTTTCGATAATTTTTAATCAATAAAATTGGCAAGTAAAGTTTTGATCTTCTAATAAAATTCATATTAAATGTTATTCAAAATTTATTTCGAAGAGATGTATTTTTCAAATTTCGAAGTATCAGATCTTCCATTCTAACATTTAGTGAATTTTTATGTCCAAATACAAATTTCTATATATTGAAAGTCATAAACTGTCAAAAAAGTGCCTCTTTCTAATTTTTTTTATTTTTTAATATTTTATAGCATTTTTCTGCATGAAATTGTTAATATCATTTACTTTTTATTATTTAGAAAACTTTATTTCAAACTCAAAATTGAATAAATAACTTTTTTTGCATTGTTTTTCTTTTGATATAGTAAAGAATCATAAATTTAATTGAGCTCACGAGATTCTTATTATATACTACTCTTTTTTAAAGTTTGTGATAGATTTACAAACTTTCGTATTTGCTAAATAAAATTTACTGCACTAAACTTTAAAATTGTAATATTTTTTACGTTTAAAAATTTGTACTAGAACTTTTATTTCAACAATTTACAAAATAAATTTTCATGGTCTCAATATTATAATTCTATTAGTGCAATATTTCAACAACATTCTATGTATGTATTTGTTTCTTTCTTGTCATTTCTGTTTTCTATTTCTGATATTACAAGTTTTTTTTTATCTATGCAGAATTTCATTTCAAAATCAGTATTTTATCATTTTTGAGTCATCAAATTATCTTTTTGCATTATTTTTCGTCAAACGAAACTCGTATACAAATTTACTCTTAGATTTCGAAGTTTTCGTAAATACCAAATTTTCATAATTTCCAAGTAAAATTTCATTCCTAAAAAATTGTTAATGAAAAGGAAAATAATGTTCTTCTTTTTTTTTCACAAAATCCTCTGTTAGCAATTTTTAAATACTATACTTTTTTCCCTTATTTACGTGACTCAATTTTAAAATAAATCTTTGTTGATACTTGATTCATCAAAAAAACTTCTCAAAAAAAAAAAATTTTCCATATTTCAAAGTATCAGAACTTTCATCCCCATAATTTCATACTTCTTACTTAAAATCTCATTCCCTGAAAATCCTAATCAAAAACTTTTCAAGTCAAATTTGCGTTGGAAAATTACTCGGGCCAAAAACTTTCGTATTGTATACTCCAGATTGATTTCCTTTCCATCAGGACTGAAAGTTGAGTTTTTTTTTCCGCGATGAAAGTTAAAAAATGTGATGCAGCAGAAATAACTCGCTCAAAATGTGTTACGGTTTATCTTACAAATCAGGACGCGATGCAATCAAAGCGCACTCGGCGTAGCGTAATTTATGTTCGTACGTCGCTTGCCGAAATTTCTCGTGAGAAATGCCTAATTGCCTTCATTTCATTCCTTCGCTGTTTCTACCGCGTCAGTTTCCACGAGCTTATGAAATCTGCTTCAATTATTCGTGCCTGGCGCACTTTTTACTCGATGAAATAGAGCTTGTTGCACTCGAATCTTTTAATCTTGTCGGACAAGTTTGTTAAGCTTTCGGATTACACGAAAACTTTTATCGCGAATCGCGCTGCAAGGAAAACTCAATGGAAAACATTTTCAAGAGATGAGATTTTTTCGTCAAGTGAGTCGATGAAAATTTGTGGGGTGCTACAAGTTTTTTTCTTTTTCGAAATGAAAATTCTCGATATTCACGAATTCCTGGTTAAATGAGTATTTTAGTTTTGTTTTTTTCGATTTAAATTCGTGATTTATTTTTTTCACTGAAAAAAATAGTAATTTTTCAACAACAACAAAAAAAACTGAAAAAAATTTTTTTATACAAGAAAAAAGCTAATCAAGTTTTTCATTTACGAAGCTAAATCAAGACTTCCACAAATTCTGAAAATGTGTCGTTTCTGTCAGCTATTCAAAAGTATATCACGAATTTCAATTTGCAAAATATACATGGGAAATGTATAACTATTTAATTTACATTTATCAAAATTTCAATATACATATTTTTATTTTTATTATTTTTATCATATATATTTCTCTATTATATTCATTAAATTTTTTTTTTGCAATTTTCTGCATGAAATTATTAATGTTCTAAATTTTGAATATTTAGAAAACTTGGATCCAAAGACAAAATATGATGATTAAGTTCACAACGTTGAAAAACCACCCGAGAATTTTTTTTCTGAGATTTCCCATCAATGATTTAAAAGTTCAAAATAGTAAATTCAGTGAAGACCCTAAAAATCGTCTAAAAAAAATTCATTAGATCATCGACGATGAAATTCGTCGTTTTTGAAAAAGGCCGAACTTTTGATATTCTTGTAATAAAAACCCCTTGTAGTTTTTAGAGAGCATAGTGAGCGCATAACTTATGCGTCCTCTTAAGCTCTTTTTGTGCAAAAAAAGAGCGTAAGAGAAAACATTTCAAAACAGCTATCGGAACTGCAAATACGTGTATAAAAAATCAAAATTACGTACCTCATGTTCCATTTATATGAATTTTCAGCTGTTTTTATTATAATAATTCGCGAGGTTCCTAAAGAGTGGCAAAAATGTATGAAATCATGATAGAATAACAAAATTTGCTAATACGTCCAAAGTAAATTCAGAAAATACTGAGTTCAAGAAAATATCTAGATTTTTAAATTCTTCAAATTTTGACACATTTTTTATTTTTCTACATTTTTTCAGTTTCGTGATTTTTGTAAATTCATGTATAAGACTGAAAATTCATAAAAATGAATAATTTTTTACAATATTGAAATTGCAATATTTATCTGAAACTTTCAAATGTGTGAAAACTTTTTGAATTTCTCTGATCAATCACATTTCTACAATACCAGGTATATAAGCTTAAATCCGCTATTTTTTAATAATAAAAACACATTTGTTTCGTGTAGAAAGCAAAAAAGAATTTTTTTCAAAGTACTTGCCCTCGCTAACTATACATTTTTCCCATCTCTCGGGCAATTTGTGAATACCACGCCAAAAGAATGCCTTATCTTTCGAGGAAAACCACTCGTCCAGCCATTTTTGGACGTCTTCGTAAGAATGGAAATGTTGTTCGGTTTGTGCGTGGCCCATCGACGAAAACAGGTGGTAGTCGGAAGGAGCCAGGTCTGGCGAATAAGCGGGATGGGGTAACACCTCCCATTTGAGTGTTTCCAGGTAATTTCGGACCAGTTTCGAGGTATGCGATGGT
>JAPYZL010075115.1:0-14649 GCA_030522825.1 Platygaster orseoliae | reverse complement strand
AAATGCATTTTTATTAAAATCTACGTTTTTTTATTAAAAAAACACACCAAAAAATAAAAAAATTTCAAGTGGCCGATGACTTTTTTTGCCTATTGTATGTATGTTAATTAAAAAAATATCGTCTTTATGTTTTATAACATTCATTAACGCGAAGTAACATTCTATAATTACACTTATCAAAATCTTTTTTATTATACATTTATACCCACAAAATAACTATTCCACCTAATACAGTGATAAATAAAGTTCAAAAATATTTATAAATAACCTAATTTTTTTATTCGACTCGAGTGTGGCTAGTCTAATTTGATAGCCAACAGGCAGTGTCCAAAAGGAAGTCACAGGGTTACATTTTGCATGAGCGACTGTCGCACGTGTGTATAAGCGAAACCGCAACAACATTATAACTAACACGAATAATGATTAATAGCCCCTGTTATATGTACGAGGATGGCGCGCGACGCTGTCAGACAGCCACAAATTTCGATGCGCTAGATAAGCGTATTCTGGCCGATAGTATGAAACCGCGTGGAATGGGATGCGCCACCATAACTATGCCGCGTCGGCCATCTGGTAATGACAATAGTGTCACGATACGGCGATACTCCCAACGAACGCCGACAACCACTTGCCCTCGTACGACTCGTGCCGCTTCGAATTATGCGAGAGCCAAACCAAAAGTTTACTCAATTTTATGATTTTTCCCCGTTGCTAACAGTTTGAAAAATAATGTATTATATAAAATTGAGATATTTTACTGTTTTTTAGTTATTTTTTGAAGTTGCCATTTGTAGGAATTTGAGTAACATTACCCCGAAACAAATTTAATACACATAAAAACACAGCAAAAGTCGATATTTTTGTAATGAAGATTATGATTTTTTTTATGTGGAATTTGATACAGGCTGATAAAACGAACTGAGTTTACAAAAAGAAATACATGCAATCGAATTAAAACACAAACTAGGAATTGTAATTTTACTGTTATTTAGTAATTTCTTACTATTCCTATTTTCGGAAATGTGGTTACCATGAAAAATGAAAAATTATTTATTGAAAAATTTATTACAACACAGGAAAGGAGAAAAAGGTTCGAATTTTGGAAGAACAGTTTGAAAAATATTGTATTATATCCAATTAATTATTTTATTACAATTATAATTATAATTATTGTCCTGTTCTTCAGTTATTTTTTAACGTTTCAGTTTTCGGAATCTGGGTAACATTACTCCGAAACAAGCTGAATAGTAAATACACATAAAAACACAATAAACCTAAAAAAATTACATGCAACGGAATTCAAACACAATCTAGGAATTTTAATTTTACTGTTATTTAGTAATTTTTCACTATTCCCATTTTCGAGAATCTAGTGGCAATAAAAAAATTGTAAATAAGTTATCGAAATAGTACATTATGTAACGTAGTGCAAGGGTCAAATTTGGCGAAGACGAGGGTTAAATGAGACACTTGCACTAAGTTGCATACAGTATTTTATGCAATTCTAGTCTCAAAGCCCGTCCAAATGTAAAACTTTGAGGTTAGAAGTGCGTAAAATTAATTACAACACAGAAAAAGAAAAAGAAGGTTGAAAATTTTGAAAAACAGTTTGAAATATACTCTCTCATATCGAATTAAGTTATTTTACGGGTTTTCAGTTATTTTTTAATGTTCCTATTTGTGGAAATTTAGGTAACACTACCCTGAAACAATCTATATAGACATAAAAACAAAATAAAAGTCGAAATTTTTTAAACTAAGTTATTTATTATTTTCTTTTTCTTGTGTAAGATCTTACACAGGCTGACATAGCAAGCTGAATTTACCTAGAAAAATTGCATGCAATGGAATTGAAACACAAACTAGGAATTGTGATTTTAATATTATTTAGTAATTTTTTTCTATTCCCATTTTCGAGAATCTAGTTGCCATAAAAAATTGTAAATTTGTTATTTTAAAATTAATTACAACGCAGGAAAAGAAAAAGAAGGTTTACAATTTTAAAGATCAGTTCGAAAAATACTCTCTATTCTATTTGATTGATTTTCAGTAATTTTTTAATGTTTTTATTTGTAAGACTCTGGATAAAATTACCCTGAAACAAGCTAAATATACATAAAAACACAAGAAATCTCTATACTTTCTAATTAAGATATTATTTCTTTCTTTTTGATATTATTTTTTAAGATAATAATTAAATTTTTTATATAATTCTTTTAAATAATTATATAATCTTTTATATTGTAATATAATTTTTTTAATAATTGTGTATTTTTTTACATTATTATATGAGTTTTTATATAATTATATAATTTTTTATGTAATTTTTTATTTTTTTTTCATATAATTGTTCATGTTTTTTTTTTTTTTTTGAATGTGATATAATTCAATTTAATTTGATGTAATCTGATTTTTATTTTCAATTATAATTTTTTAATATAATTTTTGATATTATTTTCTTACATAATTTTCTTACATAGTTTTTGATATAAAATCTTAATATAATTTATATTATAAAATTTTGAGATAATTTTTGGAATAATTTTTTTATATAATTTTTTAAAATAATTATTGATATATTTTTTTATATGATTTTTTGATATAATTTTTGATAGAATTTTTTTATAAAATTTTTGATATGATTTTCGACATAATTTTAGAGATAATTTTTAATATAATTTTTGATATAATATTTGATATAATTTTTTAAGCATATAATTTTTGATATAACTTTTTTATATAATTTTTTATATAGTTTTTATACAATTTTTATATAATTTCTTAAAATAATTTTTAATATAATTTTTAATATAATTTTTTTATATAATTTTTGTTATAATTTTTTAAAATATTTTCGAATATAACTTTTTTATATAATTTTTGATATAATTTTTTTATAATTTTTGATATAATTTTTTTATAATTTTTGATATAATTTTTTTATATAGTTTTTGATATAATTTTTCGATATAATTTTTGATTAAGTTTTTTAATATTATGTTTTAGGTAATTTTTTTATAATATTTTTGATTTAATTTTTTGATATAATTTTTGATATAATTTATTTATATGATTTTTAAAATAATTTTTTAAAATAATTTTTGATATAATTTATTTATGATTCTTGAAATAACTTTTCAAAATAATTTTTGATATAATTCATTTATATTATTTTTTATATAATCTTCTTATATAATTCTTTTGGTATCATTTTTGATGAAATTTTTTTTATGTAGGATTTGATACAGTCTGACAAAACGAGCTGAATTTACAAAAAAAAAAAAAAACGTTACATTTAATTTAATTGAAATACAAACTAGTAATCGTAATTTTACTGTTATTAAGTAATTTTTTACTCTTCATATTTTCAGGATTCCAATCACTGTAAACAAGTTATAAATTAATTATTTAAAAGTTATTTACAACACAGGAAAAGAGAAGGAAAGTTGAAAATTTTTAAGAACTAGTTTTCTATATCTGTTTTTACCCAAGCACGTGAGTACCTATGCATGAAAAGGGGTGCTTTCAAGTTATCAACCTTTTATCAATTTCCATGTAATACACATAGCTCAAAGTTTGTACTTTGTGGAACTCGCACTGAACTCGTGTGATTTACTCCGAACCATAGCATGAATAATTAAACACAGTCCAACGGCTTCCGTCTAATTATCTTTGATGAATTGGGATTTACGTCGTCAAATAACAGGACACTATCAAAGCTTCTTGTTACAGATTCGCTTGCTACATCAACAATGCTGTAATGCATCAAGTTGCTTAGTTTCAAGTCTGTGCTAATTGTATCGTGATAATTGATAATTGCCTTGTCAAGATTGTTCTTGTTTGATATTTGAAATTGTTCAGGCAAGAAGAATTAACTTCGTCGGAATATTGTTTTTCAAAATGACAATTCAACGTTAATGAATGGTTTTATACACTATTAAACTATAGACCTAAGAAAAGTGTAAAATAAAATTTACGAAATTAAAAAACTCGGTAAGATATTCGGAATGATTGAAAATAATTTATAAAATAATCAGTTACTCAAAATTGAAGAAAATTACTTGTTTGGACAATTTTTAGTTTGACTTATTACCCATGTAAAGTGATCAGTGATATTACATTTAAAATTATTTTATTATAATTGCATAAAACAATTATTCACTGAAAATTTTGTAGAATTTTCAAACTAAAACTTGAATTCGCGTTATTCAAGAACGATTTGTAATCAATAAATTTAAGTTTTAGAAATTCGAAAAATAACTTAACAAATGAAGATAATTTATTCAAAGACAGTTATTGTAAAATTTCGTTTTTTGACTTTTAAATACCAGTTTCAAATTATTATCCACAGTGAATATAATTTCAAAAATTCGAACTCTATGATATTTGTGATTTTCGAAATTTTCTAAAACTATAAATTTGAATAAAATTGTTTGAAATGTACATAAAATGCGGTTCATATGCAATTTCCATGACTGAATACCGAACAAGCTGAAAATTACAAAAACGAAAATTAAATTAAATTCCAAAAACGTAAGATTTTTTAGAAATTTATATCTATTCCATTCCAATTTTATGATACTGATATAATAATTCATTTAAATATATTTTTTGTTTCGACATTTGCATCGAACACCAGATGTACATTTCAATCCAAATTTCCTGCTTTACTATTCATTTTTCGGAGTTGCCAGAGCCAGCGTATGGCACTACTAATTTTTCGCACGAGGGAGTTGCCTATTACAGTAATTGTCAGCAATATTTCGAGTTCTGCGTAAAGCATATAAATTTATAGTGAAATTATTCATAGAATACATTTATATAATGAAATTTGCCTAATGTCCTTACTAAAATAATTTTTGAGGTGTTCAATCGTTAAAACAATTGTTTTTTTTATTTAACTCTTACGATACTATTTCCAAAATTTTATTTGATGAATATTCTTTGAAATTTATTTAAGCGATATTACGATATAAATAATCAATATTTATTGTAATAATAAAGAGTTTTTTGTTGTAAAAAAAATTGAAGTATTTTGATTAAAATCATTCACACCTGCACAATTTTTTTAAAAATTATCTTTGAATCCCACATTAATTGGGGGTTCGCCCCTGCACCCCCACGAAAATAATTTTTAATATAATTTTCATGTCAACAATTCTTATTCAAATATAAAATCTACAATAAAATAAATAATACACCAAAAATTACACCGTATATTATTATTTTGTATACTTTCATCAGGAAACAAAATAAAACAAAAACGATTTCAGACAACTTGCCTTCGTAGAAAATTACGTATTTTCCACGGTATAGGAACAAATATTTCTCTCTGATTCCACGGATTTGAATGGAACAAAACGCGAGCGTTTTAATTGGAAATAAATAATTCCCTTTGAGTTGCAATATCACCGTTGAAAGTAATGGCTTTTTGTTCAACCAGCGCTTTTGTAAAACACATTATTATACCAAAGATACAACTAATTTACATGTTTGGTTGCGTTTATACATTAGTAAACGCATTTGTTTACAACACTTATAATTGTGAAGAGAGAAAAGTTAGAGAGTGACATTTAATCAAGAGGGTTTTGTGGGCAAAATTCAGGGATGTAAAAAATTTAAATTGTTAGTTTCATTTTGATAATAGGTATTCATCGAAATTGCAGAAGGTTGTAATTGGATTTTTATCCGACCATATTCACAGATTTTTATTCAATCCAAAAATCATACATCATGTTTCATAATTATGAAAAAATACATTCTTAAATCTTGAAACCACCAATTTCACGAAAAAATTTCGTTTTTTATATACCAAATATTCACTAAAAATCATTATGAATTTTTCATTTAATTTATTTTATCAACACACGTTCTAATCACTCATTTAAAAAATATAGAAAAAAGTATAGGATGTTATCATCTAATGCTTTATACATGTAATTTGAATTTATACAGCTATCTTTAAGACGTATGCAAAAAATGAATATGCAGAACTCATTTCCACAGAATTGTGACTATTGTATGTAATTTTTTTTATTGAGCTTATTTTGTTAACCTGTATCAAATTCTACATGGTAAAAACAAATTCTTCTTCAGCTTACACTGAGAAAAAAAACAAGTGATTTGTACTATAAATTTTAGAAAAATTAGTATATTCTAGGAATATCTGCTTATAATTTAAATTTTTCATATATTATAGAGATTATATCGCAAGTATAAGTTGACACATAGGAAAAAATACTAAACATATTGTATTTTTATAAACATATTGTTATAAACAATTTTGAAATTCAAACTTATTCAATTATATTTATTTATTGAGGATACATTTTTTTCAACTTTTCAGTATTAGAATTCCGGTTTTTATGAAGTCAACCCTATTAAATTCTTATAAAAAAATTTTCTTATAAATTTACCTTATAAAAAACCAGTCATACTCTTATACAAAATTTTAAAATCTTGTAAAGAAATAGAGAAATGACAATGTTATATATCATTATTTATTGAATACTAAAATGTAAAATACTTTGCAGAATCTTATTAAAAAAACAGTATTAAAAATACATTCACATCGAAAACGAAGAATAAAGGGATCTGAAAATATAGTCATGAACTAAAATTGAAAAATACGAATAACCTGAAAAATTTACAAAAAACATTTTCTTAAAAAACTGTTTGAATAGAAGAATTTCATGAAAAACATATTTTTACATTAGTTTTATATAGAGAAAAACTTGTATAAAAAAATTATTTAATAAAAATCTCCACAGTTAACAGAATTTTATGAGAAAAATTATTTCTATAAGTTTTTTATAAGATTACTTTATAAACAAAGTTTCTCCTATTAGAATTTTATAAGATTGACCTTTTACAAATTTCTATATGCAACACCGAATACAGTAAAATTTAGTATATTTCATTTCGAACCCCCATTAATATATTTTTGTAAAAAGTAGAAGATTTTTTCCACGTCGTAATAACTTGAATTCAGTCTGTATCAGATATTTTGGAATTTTTAAATTATTCGCTTCAAAGTTGATTTTTCTGTATAATTCAAGAACTCAGTTGAAGATTATCTAGTTTATTTTTATTTTGTAGGTTAAGTTTCATCTTAACTGTATTTTATGCAAAAAGTTTCTTAGCTATTGCAATTTTGAAGGTAATTTTTTAAAAAAATTAATCAATTTTGGAAATAAACAGCAAGTCCTTGTTTTTCCTTACATTTTTGTACTACCGAATTTGAGTTTTAACAAAAGTTTTCAGTACAATACTATACAATAAAATTTACTATACTTTATCTCAACTCTTCATTCACATATTTTTTTGTAAAAAGTAATAGATTTTTCTCTTAGTGTATTAACTTGAATTTTTTCTGTATCGGAGATTTTGGGATTTTAGAATTATTGGTTAAAAGTGGACTTTTCTTTATAATTCAAGAACTCAATTAAAAATTATTCAATTAATTTTCATTTTGTAGGTTTAGTTTTATTTCGACCTAAAAAATTCTAAACCGCATTGCATGCAAAAATTTTCTTTGCTATTGCAGTTTAAAATACATTTTTCGAAAAAATGAATCAATTGTGAAAAGAAAAAGCAAATCCTTTTCCTGGAATTTTTACCAATGAATTCAAGTTTCAACAAAAGTTATCCATACTTTCGACTACACTGTCAAAAAAATTTCATATATATTATAGGAAGTTTTTAACCTATACATGATACGACAACTTTCCATACTTTGTCTTATAATTCCCATACATCCATATAATTTTTCTCATTCATGTATACAATTTTTCAGAAAATTATAGAAAAAGATACATACTCCCATAGAAAATTTTCCATGTTTTTTAAATTCCCATTCAATGGGGGATGATTTCCATACAACATGGGAAAACTTCCATACAAAAATATTCAAAAATTGCGATTATTTTTTACAGTGTAGCATAAATTTCTCAGAGTGTACATCCCTGAGCGTCGATCCGGCGTGCTCAACATCAGGCGGATTGGTGGGACCCCGCATGCGCTAGGTGCCAACGGCCCCTATTGATCGACTTTCTCTCTCCTAACCTTTCTCTCTTTCAACCCCCGAGGACACCCCTCACGCAAGATTTTCCAAGACACATTTATATATCGGCCTCTCAATGCTGATGCGAGTTTCCTTCGATCTCTCTTATCGCGCCGTAACTCCTATCTCACCTGCTCAATGAAAAACAGTCCTACCCCTGTTTTTCCTCTCGTGATTGTACACAGAATTTCAAGGCACCAAATGCGGGACGTGCCTTGACACGAGTAATCATTACTCGCGAATTCGACAAAACATCACGTACTTTAACTTCGATTATTGGAAACTTATCTCCAAGTTTGACGCCTCAGCCCTGACTCCCACCCGACTTATATATATGCCTTTTTTTAAGAATTTTACGTGTAAAATATATTCTGAAACTTTGGAATTACGATTACTTGGAAAATTTCTTTAGTGATTCATATATGTATCAAATAATATTATATTTTTGTTCTCTATAAATTGATTTTTTATTTATTTATTTTTATTTGTTTATTTATATTTATTAGTGTAAGTAACTCGAAAAGTCAAACTAAACTTTCAAAATCCTTTTGTGGTTTGTTTATTGAAGGCAATAATTTTCGCAAAAATTTACCGAACATTTTTTTTTGTTGAACTCTGATAATATTCTTCATATTCTGGAACTGAAATTTTTTCATAATTTTTTCAAAATTAAAAAAGCCAGATCTCTTTGAAAACCTCAAATTTATCGTTATAAAGCCCGTGTCGTAGATTTGGTATTCCGTATAGACAAAAGGTAAAGAAAATGAAAATAAAGCCAGGGCGATGAGGTTGGGGCAAGAAAGAGTTAGAGCACGAACGATATTGGGGAAACGTGAGGATTATTCGCCGAGTGGAACTTTCCCGGGGGATAATAAAGGATGTAGTACGGACGAATCGACGCAATGGTCATAATCCGGACTTAGTATTTTACGATTCTTCCGTATTTATTCTCCGCCAGCTTTTTTACGGTTTCATATAAACCCAGTGTCTTACTCTGCCGAGTGGCAAACTTTTGTTCTGTGCTGTTCATATTCCAGAACGAAATTTATGTGAAATTTTCTTATAATGTTCTCGTGCTAGGTTCAAAGTAATGTTAATTTGGTTCGCTTTGATAAATTTTTAGTTTACACAAATAAATTTTGTTTAAGTCAAAAAAATGCACGTTTCTGCCTAATTGAATTTGTTTCTCTGAACTGAAAATATTTGACAGTGAACTAAAATTTGTTTGTCTGAAATAAAAATTAATTGAGGTAAACAAAATGTATAGTTGGTTAAATAGATTTTTAGTTTATATTGCAGATTGGCATTTCATTTGGCATTTTTAAAGTGTCGAAGTTCTTTCTTTGGAAAAAATTTTGGATGATTATCATCAAATTCTAATAAATGAGTAAGTCTTCCAAAATAAATGAAACCTTTTATTAATGATACTTAATGGATTAATATGTTTAGAAAAAATTAAGTGATCTCTATAGAAATATAGAGATTATGTTAATAACTTTATTTTTATAATAATGATCATGAAATTTGCTGCAAGGTTTTCAAGACTTTATAAATTAGTAGTCAATGACTTAATTTTTTATAACATTATTATATATTTTTATTTTTTTTTACAAGTAATAGTATTTGTACAAAGGATGAGAATATTGCTCGCCATAAAACTTTTTTTTTCGTCATGGATTTGGATTTTTTCATGTTCTTATGTGATGTCACAGAATCTTTTAACAGATTGATAGAATTTATTATTCTAATGATTATCTGTTCCACGATATTTCTTCTTTTTAACAAATCAGAGAAAGTCCATTCTCATGATTATCGGTATTTTTTAAATGATATTTTAAATTATTTATGAAATATTAAAAACTTCTGAAATTCCTATTTTTGGCTTAAGTCGTTAATACTTAATGAATAAGTATGTTTAAATAAGATAAAGAGAGAGCTCTTTAGATATATAACGAGACGATAAAAATAACTATTTATTGTTATATGATTAATTATAACATTTACTGCAAAGTTTTTGATACATTGGAAAAAAGTAGTCAATAACTTTGTACTTTTTTCTGAAAGTAATAAAATCAATACAAAGGATTAGAATATTGCTTGTAATCACACTATTTTTTTTGTCTTGATTATTGATTTATTGATGTTCTTCTTATGTGATGCTGCAATATTTCTTGGTATTGATAGATTTTTTATTAATGACATTCTATTCCATGACATTTTTTTTTATCAAATGAAAGGAAGTCCATTCTAATGATTACCTGTATTTTTTTAATGATTTTTTCCATTATTTATGAGATAATTATAATAAACATCCAAAATTACTTTTTTTTGTTAAACTTTTTTCTAAAAATTTTCTAATTGGGTTAAAATCTTCAGAGATTCAGAAAATCTCTCGTCATAAAAAGATGACGATATTTATTGACATACTTATGTTTTTTTAATGCAAATGAAACGTTCAACAATTTTCATATTCTTAAACAATATCTCCTAAAATTCATTAAATGACAGTATAATTTTTTCTAATGTTGCAAATATTTCAATATTTTTGTTGATGATTTAGAATTATTCGTCAAAAGTATTCTACTTTAGACTCATTCTTTGTAAAATAAAAATTACTTTTTCCATAATGTTGTTATCTTTTCGATGATAAGTAATGACATTTTAGAAATTTATTTAATTACATCAATTCCAATGGTTTCCTGTTTGATGATATATTCTGATTTACATATTATATTATCAATCATTGTATATTCTAACAAAAACTATGTATAATATTACATTCCTATGCGTGGAATAGCAACCACATAAATTTTTGGTTAGAATGAAAATTATTTCGAGGAACCCAAAGAATTTCAAAAATTTTTATTTAATAGCCAATTCTTACATGGCAATCATACAAGAAATGACGACGAAATAGGAAATTCTGAAATTCTTACAAGATTTTTTAGAATTTTTTACGACTTAAGATTACAACTCTCTCATATCAGAATAGACATATTTCACTATTTGATATTAATTTTTTACTATTTGAATTAGTAGGAATCCGGTTACTAAGAAAGAGTTTAAAAATTACTAACTTAATTAGTAAAATTAAAAATTAGGAAATGACGAATTAATTAGTAGTTTTTCACTTGAATAATAAGTCCAATATAACTTATTCTTTAGTAATTATTGTACGTGTGAAAAAGATAAATATTACTACTTGAGATGTTAATTTTTACTAATTATTCAGTCGTTGTTTGACTATCCTAATATTAATAATGACTTTCAAGTCAGTGATTGAATTTGGGTAGGTTATCACGAAATCAATTAGAAACAAATTTTCTTTTGTATTTTTTTCCAAAACAGAGTATATGAACTTATCAAACACTCAAAAACAACTATAAGATCAGTAAAAAAATTTTGACTAGGAAAAGAGTAAAAATGCAAGACTTTTTGGAATACGTGAAAAATTCAACTATTTTGATGTCAAATTCTTACTGATTGCATGGGTAAATCTCCAAATATGACTACATTGTTAGAAACAAAACGTGCTACTATTTCATTTAGTAAAAAGTTGATTAAGAAAATAGTAAAACTGCACGACTATTTGGAATGACTACAAAATTTTACTATGTTGAAGTCGAATTCTCACTAATTGCATAGTTGAATCTCCCAATATGAGTATTTTGTTAGTAACAACACGTGTTAATATTTCATTTAGTAAAAATTTGGCTTAGAAAATAGTAAAAATGCACGACTATTTAGAATTCGTGAAAAATTCAACTACTATTTGATGTCAAATTCTTACTAATCGCATAATTAAATCTCCTAATATGACTACTTTGTTAGTAACAACACGTGTTACTATTTGATTTAGTGAAAATTTGACTTAGAAAATAGTAAAAAAGCACGACTTTTTGGAATTACTAAAAAATTGAACTATTTTGATTTCAAATCCTACTAATTGCATAGTTAAATCTCCTAATATGACTATTTTGTTAGTAACAAAACGTGCTACTATTTCATTTAGTAAAAACTTGACTAAAAAAATAGTAAAAACGCACGACTATTTAGAATTCGTAAAAAATTCAACTATTATGATGTCAAATTTTTACTAATTGCATAGTCAAATCTCCAAATATGACTATTTTGTTTTTAACAACACGTGTTACTATTTCATTCACTAAAAGTGTGCCTTATTTGAACTGAGAAAGAATGATCCGTAAAAATCATCGAATAATCCAATCCGTGATTCGTTACAAATTATTGTTACTAAAAATCCCTGTTACTCTGTAAATCTTGTATTCCACAGAAATACAACCCCATTGCCACGACATAAAATCAATCCGAAAATACCGTATCCTGGTCATATTCGTCGTCGGCAACGCCCGTCAGCCCGAGTGTTCGTAACGGGTAACTTCAGTCGATAAAACGTTGGTACCACTGAAATTCGCGGAATATTCTAAAATACCGAGTAATTCCAAAATAATCCAACATTTCCTGGCACGCGATTGTTCTCCGTGAAATCCTAAGGATGATCGCAATGAGATGATAAAATTGAGCAACATTCAAGCGCCAAGAGTTGCTGCTTCGGGTTTTTCATTCGATGGGAAACGGGCAGATGGCAGAGGGGGGCGGAGCGATGAAACCGCGAGATTCTCCTTAATCTTTTTTATTGTAACCATGATCTCAGGAATCCTTTTTTTATTGCAAACGAGATCCATGAGAACGTTTGAATAGCTTTTCTTCGCAGTTTTTGAGGTTATGTTTGAGTGTAATCCAGGCTATAAAGGGGAACCTTTTAGGGGTTATTGATTTATTATTTTATTTCTTTTTGTTAGAAAATGTTCTGGAAAAGAACAGAACATAAAAAAAACTTTTACTATCGACGAATGAGAAAATATGATATTTCATTCCTTACTACTTTTTGAAACAACTACAAAATCTTATAGTTTTTGGTAGTTACTACTAGTTTCTAATAGTTACAAATAGCAGTTTACAGTAGTTTTCAATTACTGTCTATTTTCCCGACTGAAAAATCCCGATAGACCTTTTTCCCGACAGATCCTTTTTCCGATAGACCTTTTTCCCGACAGATCCTTTTCCCGACAGACCATTATCCCGACAGACTGACTATGATCCCGACAGAAATCTTATTTAATGCAGCATTGAGTGTGAAAAATTGTCTACAACAATAATATAAAACAAAAAGATTATATATTTGTAAATATACAACATCCTTTTACAAAAAATGAAAATATCTCATGTTTCAGCTATATTGAAAAATTGTTTATCGAACCTCTCTAGTCGAACTTTCATAAAAATTCGCTGGACATTTGGTCAATTAAAAAACTAATGGAGTAAAGATAAAGGTATGTCATGATTATTCACGAGTGTGAAAAGCTCAAAGAGTCCTTTTCACGCGCTCTCGCAGCAGCGGGATGAAATTACAAAATTCTCTCAGGGCTTTTATACCTCCCCTTCCCCCGCTCTTTTTTTGGTGTTTGTTTTTTACTTTTAAAAGCATATACTCAATTCAGAGTGCCGTTTTCCATCAGAGATTTTTTATGATCTGCTCAACTAGGATTATTGAATTTCAGTGCTGTGATGAATTTCGTCGATTTTACGTTTCTCACTCGAAGGTTTTTTTTTATCGGAGATTTTTCCAATTACCTGAGTCAATAATTGAATAAGTGATTTGAAATTTTTAAATTGTATTATTTTTGTGAATTTTAAGTTCATTGTAGGATTGAATTGAAAAAAGAGGATTGAAAATTCTCTAATTTTTTGGGTCGTGCCAATGATTGGTTTTTTTATGGAAATTTCTATCTTCGATTTAATTTATATTTTTACGCTACAGAAAAATTATGAAAAAATTATTTTTGATGATTTTATTAGTATGAAACATTTGATTTTTTCATAAATTTTTGGTATATTGAGTTTTGGTGCGAATAATTTTTGAATTGGTATACCCAAATCATATTTCTGTATTATTTTATTATTTTAAATAAGTTTTAAAATCTATCCGATTCAATCTTGTTTCAGTTTCTTGGAAATTTTTGAATTTTCGGTATTATTCAGATACAGAAATTCGTAAGACTTAATAATCTCACGATTATTAATTATAATTACGATTATCCTTCAGATAATTTAAGTTTATTGAAACTCTTAATTACAAATAGCTTTTTGTATTTATCGAAATTACATTTTAATAATTATTTTATTTGATAAGTATTAAATTTTGCAGGATTAATTGGCATTTTTAACATTTTTTTTCTAAATGTTTTCCGGTTTTTAAAGAGATTTAGACAATATTTTTTTAATTTTTTCGAAGTTGCCGTGAGTTTTCATTTTCAGAAATAGCATTAATTTTTTTCACTAGTAATACTCTGAGATATGACGCATTAAATCAGAATAAATTTAAGATTTACTAAACTTTTGAATTTATTTTACTTCGTTTTGATTAAAAAAAAAAATTATCGATTTGAACCTATCACTTTCTACACAGAGAAAAAAAGATTCAGTTGCTGTAACTGTATTTTTTCAATTAGAAGACGAGAAAGTTGACTTTACGGAGATTTTCGTTTGCCCCAACTGAAAAATTC
>JAPYZL010075113.1:0-13598 GCA_030522825.1 Platygaster orseoliae | reverse complement strand
GTGAAACAACAATTTTTTTCTCTGAAACATCAATTTGTTAATAGTTAAGAAATGTGTGGGTTGAGTGTATTGCGCGATTTTGCCGAGAGCTTCACTTGCTTTTCGTGACGAATGTGCACGCGCATACGTGAAAAAAAAATAACAGAAAAAAAGTTGAAAGTGTACTGGAGTGTGCGGTTTTAGTTGCTGGTTTTGGTGAAATAATTAAATCGTGAGAACTCGGATTTTTGTCCGAGAAACTTATTAGTGTGTTTTTCAAGAAAAGCAGGTTATTTGCACTTGAATTTTTCTGTAACAGCAAAAAAAAAGCGATTTGAGCATTTGTTAATGCTGTTTTTGGACAAAACGATTACAACTTTTTGTCTACCCTTGAACTGCAACTTGTCTTTTCGTCAAATATCTGATATTGCCTGAATGTTCAAAAAGTTAGTAAAATTCATGTGTAATTAATTTTAGTCTGAAAATCAAATACAGATTTAATAGTTAGAAAATCACATTCTTGATCAAAAACCGATTTCTTGACTGTTAAAAAATGATGAGTTTCGCTCAAATACAGATTTGTTTTTAGTTACTAAATCACATTATTGATCTTTGACCGGAAAAAATATTTATTTGCTCGTATTCAAATATGAGATTTATTATCTATTAGCGAATCTTATTTTATGGGAATAAACGTTTTTCTCAGTGCATGCAGAGACGGGAATGGAAGTCGTGTATTTTTGCACTAATTTACATTGAATATTCGAGTCCGCTTTTTTTTCTCATACGCATTAAACGTGTGACTGCTAGGAAAAAAAAGTTGAAAGGAAATATCGATGAGTTTCCTCACAATTCAAAATTATGTGTGTCGAAACATGTAGTATTTTTGTTGCGTCCATTCCCGTCTCTGCAGTTACCTTCGTGTTCACCCAAATTTCTATGTATATTACATTCAAATTTTAAGAATGCAACTTTTTTAACAACCCTTTTCAAGGGTTTTGTGAAATGCGCAATATTAAATTCGTAACGAGTCATTTTCTAACGTTTTCCATTCCCGTCTTTTCCATTCCCGTTTTTTCCATTCCCGTCGACTGTCAGTGGTTACAAGTTCGGACTAATAAAACTCGGGTCCTATTCCTTTTTATTCGTTGAAATTTTGTACAATATTTTATATACATAAATATAATTTTTTCGAAATTGGAACACGAGAGTTGGAATTTGGTTTTGAGCATTATGTTTTTCATGCAGTAAAGTTAGTGAGCATATCATCAAATATAAGAATTTCGTGTCTGAAATTCGATTTTCACGAACTTCACTTTAATTCATAATGCATAAAATAAAAAGTTATCAAATAGATGTTTATGCTGCACGGGATCCAATTGCTTAAAAATCTCTGGAAATGACATACATATTGTAAAATTGAAGATTTATAATTATTTGTTAAAAAGAATTGTTTCAACAAACAATTTTTTCCAATATACCGTCTAATTTAGTTTCAGGGGTACCAAAAATCGTTAAAACCACATTCATCTTATGAGTTTATATAAGCTTACAACAATTTGTTTAAATTGATTGTTTAAACGAACAAGCTTATGAGAATTCTTTCTTCTGTGTTAGAACGATCGAAAAAATTGGACAAACTACGAACTTTTCGTAAAAACATGTAAACTTGCAATTAATTGTTTAAACAATTAATATTAACAAATAATTAAAAAAAAGAATGTCAGATTATTAATTTTTTCTTAAACTTCGGCAAAAGCGCATTCGGAAAGTTCAATAATTATCATCGAGAGTGCACTTTGTGGATAACGTGAACCACATGGAAAAAATAACGTGCACTTATTCAACTACATGTAACTTTGTTGGTCCCGTTATTTCGTTATAAGTAATAGAATAGAGCAAGACCGTTGAGTTACTTCGTCAATCGTAACTTAGTAACGGTGGAAAAAAATCCCGTTAAATGTAACTAAGCAACGGGATTGTAACCTGTTACAGTAGTTGAGAAGTTGTCGCCGTCTCGTTACTTCGTTAACTGTAACTTAGTAACGGATAATTTGAGTGACTTTCGTTAAAAGTAACTTGTTAACGGGATTGTAACCGGTTACAGTAGCTGAGTAGTTGTGGCGGACCCGTTACTTCGTGAATTGTAACTTATAGTAACGGAGAATTTTAGGGGGTGTTACCGTTTAGAAGTTTGAAAAAATCGATTTTTTTTTGCGTTTTATTGTACCTTATTCTATATACTTTTAACCCCTGAAGTCGTTTTTTAATCCGCAAATTCAGTACCCACTTCTTTGCTTGTTAAATGTAGTAATGTCAGCGCGCCGAAAATTAACTTTCTGCGCGAAACTGGGCAAATTAAAAAAAATGTTCTTTTGAATTTTTTTTTCATCTAGAGCAAAAAACGTGTTCTTGCTACTAGGAACAAAAAACAAGAGCAACTACAAGTTGGTATCGCTGACTAGAAGTAGAACTCCGAAAATGATGAAAAGTCATGTCGGAACTTTAAACGCGTTTTTCTCGAAACCACATTTTTTGAACTAGCCGATAATTTTTCTCAGCAACTATGAGAGGTATCGACTTGAAATTTTGGGAAAATGTTCTACATAGTTTTCTTCGGATCATATACCACGAGTTTTAGAAAAAATATTAATGTTTAATATTTTTTCAAGCACTCTAAAGGTAAAAAAAGTTGGCGAAAATGGACCATTTGTTTTCGTATGGCCGCCATTTTGTTTCTAATTAACATTTTGACTAAAAATTTGGTATATGATCCAAGGAATCTAATGCAGATTAATAATTGCATATCGATTTCTGTATCAGATTACTGGTTCCCGAGATTTATTATCGGCCAGCAGTATAAATCAGCGTGAAAAGGTCATATTGACCGCTGAAAATTTGTAATTATAAAATAAATTTTTGACACGAAAATAAGTTTCTGTAGTTCGAATAATAAGAAACAACATGCAAAAAACCAGAACGTTGTTTGTTGCCCTGTAGCTGCAAAATAATTTTTTTAAAAACAGCCTAAAATCGGCCGTCTAAACGGTAACACCCCCTTAAGTTACTTTTGTTAAAAGTAACTTGTTAACGGGATTGTAACCGGTTACTTGTAATTTGTAACGGGTAACGAACTGTTAATAATTTTGGAAATCTCTGGTTGTAATTTAGTACCTTTTAGCTCTTACTAACGCAAGATCTCGTCACTATTCGTCGACTTTCTCAATATTTAAGCAGAAAAGGTAACTTGATTTTCATTTTGAAAAAGTTGAACTATAAGCACACCGCCCAGGGGATAGGAATCGCAATACAAAGTATAGGTATTTGGAATCGCGATATATCGGAAAGATCCGATACTGAGTATTGAGTATATCGGAACAAAAGTATCGATAATTCGATATTATTGGTATCTGAAAGTGATTTTTGAAGGAAAATAAAATACAACAAATTCTTTTCAAAAAATTGCTTACAAAAGTATTTAAGTGTGAAAATCATAAAAAACAATTTCTTTATTGTAAAAATTGTTAAAAGATTTTTTCCTGAATATTGCACAGTGGATATTGCCTAGGCCAAAGTTTCCTTTTCAATCGATGCAAGGAAAATCCTTTCCCTGGATGAAAAATCGAAGTCACCCGTTACATCTTCTAAGTTTTCGAGTCTCCGGATAAGTCTCCCTCCGTGCCTTCATCTCTTAAGAACTTTTTCCAATGGGAGATATGAATCGCCTAACAGACTCCAGTCTCTCAAAGGGAGACTCTAGTCTCTCAACAGGAGACAGAAATATTGTTTGCAGTGCATATTGGTAATAAAGTCACTCGAAAATTCGAACCTGTTTACCAAACAAATTGACCTTATAAGGATTTTAACATACAGGCTTTTTGTTACTAGCCTACCTACCTAACCATTACTCTGTTGAATGCGTATATTTTTGACGAAAATGAAAAGCCCTGGCTATTCCTCCGAGAGACCTTGAATTCGTTTTCTTTTTTAATAAAACTCTTTTTGGTTTGACTTATAATGATTAAATGAGCACAAAAATGACGCTCGTCACTTTGATGTATTTCTATTGTTTCAAATAAATACGATTTTAGTTGAATCCTATATCATACGTATGCATATATGATGTGTGATATATGTATGTATGTAGATGGTGTGTTTTGGTTTATTGGTTTGATATTTGGAAAAATGGAAATTTAAGTTCAGTGAATCATTTAAGTGCCTATTTAATCATCTAAGGTCAAACTAAAAAGAGTTGTAACAAAAAAGAAAATGATTTTATGGTGTCTTGGGCCGAGATATCTCACTTTATCTCGACGGGATTGCCAGAGAGGCTAAGTTCGATAGGAGCTTTATATACTTGCATATATTTGAATAAAGAATACACCAACAAGATCTTGAATGTTCATTGTTTCTCTTAGAAAAAAACTTAAGAAATCGAAACAGGTTTATTCGGAAATCTGTATAGCAAATAAAATATCAAATTACAGTTATGAATATGAAATTGATATGGCAAACATATGAGCAGCTCGTCATTATATTATTTGTGGAAATTGAAAAAAAAAACTTTCTAAAATTGATTCTTGATGTGGCCTATGAAACTCTAATGAACAAAAAATAAATAAATAAATAAATAAATAAATAAAATAAAATAAAATAAATTAAAAAAATAAAAACAAACAAAGAATTAAACTTAAATCGTGTTTTTTGTTTTCATATAGGAAATTATCCTGGAAAAATCTTTTTTTATAAATCAAAAAATTGCTCTGATTACCCCACCTACTTACGTGTCAAGGTTACTAAGATCTATGGCGGAAATTAAGTACTTCTAGATATATAAACTAAAAAATTGGTTCTTTTATTTCTTTTAGCCAATAATGAGATCCGTAATGAACGATGTGATTTTCGAGCACTACTGAATATCCTTCAAAATTTCCAAGTTAATTTATTCCCAATTATCTCAAAATTTTTCAAGTTCATTTCTTCCAAATTTTTATGAAATTTTCTAGGTACGTATCTTTTACTAATCATGTTCAGGAGATTTGAGTCTTCCGTTCGGAGACTGTAATCTCCTGATGAAAGACTTAAATTTCATCATCAGAAAAAAAGTCTCCCGAAAGTTTTGGGAGATTCGAGTCTCCGGATCGGAGACTGTGTCCGGAGCGTACGTCTCCTGGAAAAAGATGTAAATGAACTAAGTCTCCTATTCCGAGACTCAAAGTCTCTCTTTGGGAGATTCGGAAGACTTGAGAGACTTATCAGGAGACTTGGGAGATTCAAAAAACTTAACGGGAGACTCGATTTTTCGTCCCGGGTTGTGACAAATTATTAAAATAATTATAAAAAACTATTTCACTACACTTACACAGGTAAACATGAAGTCAGTAACTTGGAAAGTTAAGCTACTCATAACTTCTCATAACTACTAATATAACTATACATAAGTTGCATCAAAATGCAAAAAGGCATCAAATATGTATATTTGATGCATTTTAATGAATATATGATATAATCCCACACACCAAATAATGCCAACATTGTTAACTACGAATTGGCAGAGAAAAAGTAAGACTTATGTATTTGTATAAATTTATATCCGAGCCAATGATACTGAAGTCTGTAATGGGTCCGTAGTATCTTTGTAGTTCTAAAAAAAAGCATAGGAAAGTTTGTGATACTTTTAAGTATCGGAAGAAAAAGTACCTGATAATATGCTTGAGCATAGATGTCAAATATTCGGTATATCGCATAAAAAGTATCGATGCTTCTTGTTTTGATAGAGTCCCGAGTCGAAAAGTTGATAATCTATTCGTTCTCATTTGATTCTCTCAGGAGGATGCAAAGAGGATGAAGAGAGAAATTGGAGGATTTTAGGAGGACGAACGGAGAAAAATCTCCAAAAATCGTAATTATAAGTCTCAGCAATTTCTCATAGTAACTCCAGTAAGAAAAAACGAGGTTCAAAGGAGAAAAAAAAAGAATTCGATGACTTATGACTTGCCTCCCGAAATCCTCAAAAGTTCTCCAGTGAGAGTATTGAAGGTACATGGAATTAAATTGGAGACAATTCTCCTAAAATCTTGAAAAATTCTCCAGGGAGAGAATATTGTAGGTTTGTCATTTTTTCGTAAGTAAATTTATCCAGTAAAACGGTAAAAAATGTATATTAATTATTTTAAATAAAAAAACTATAAATAACTGTTCATTGAATTTTTTAGAAGAATAATAATTATGGTTTGCATTTTTATAATAATCTGGAGAAAGAATAAGAATTTTGTGAGAACAAGAGTGAAGATTTTGGGTGAGTAAAGGATGGTGATTGGAAACAAAACAAAGATTTTAGGAGAATGATGTGGATTTCAGGAGGGTAAAGGAGGATTGGAGGAGAACAAAGGAAGATTTCGAGAGAATGATTCAGTGAGAACTTTGGGAGAAAATTTTCAATAAGTGGATTTCTGGACATAAATGTTCTTTTGGAGGATGAATGGAGAATTTTTTCTCTCCGTAAATCCTTAAACTGTCTCTCTTGCGTCAAATTTTATTTTTTTTCGTTCTCCCAAAATCCTTCAAAAATGAAGACGAGTAGAGTATCCATTTTTCGACTCGGGGTATCGCACATCCCTACATCCCCCAAGACCTTTTATTTTCATGTGAAAATTGAAGAATTTAGCCATATGGTGATATTTCACTGACGTTTTGCTTACATACATCATTTGAAATTCTATAATCTGACCATTTGTAGTCGTTGAAAAATCCAAGGTAAAACCATCTCAAAAAATTTTATTGCAACGTACTTTTTTGAGTTGAAAATCTTTACAGTTTCGTATAAGCTCTTAATTCTAGAACTCAATTGATGAAAATTTTTTTTTGACCATCGAAAAAATACAAGTAACACATGAAGAAACAATTCAGTATTTAATTTTTCAATCTTACAGGCAATTTAGCGGTGGTTACGAAAATCTTCTATCACTTTTATGGATCTTATGCTTCTTATTATTAAGTTTAAGTAGAATAATCATTCTTTCAGACAAGAAAAAATTTTATATCTAAAAAACTGTTGGTTGTTTGTTCGTTATTTCTTTTCTTAGATAGTACACAAGGGTTAACTCATTATAAGTGATGTGAATTGATGGGTCAGAAAATTTATCTCACGTCATGGTCTATTCGGACGTCATTTGACAGGTCATGACGGTCAGGATTTCACGAGTCTTTATGTAAATTGACTGGTAACAAAATTTTAAGACCATCAGTGACAGTAAAATGAAAATTTTCAAAGAATTTGAAACAGGAATGGAATACCTCTTCAATAATTGATTTAAGCTCTATCTAAAAAAATGTAGAGTGTTCTCAATCAACACTCAGAGAAAAAGTAAGTTTCTCGAGCATGAAGTCGTGCGCCTCGCAAAGGCGGTCTCCACCAGTGCTTGAAAAGCATCAATTCGTTACGACCTCTGCACAGATGCTTGTTTTAAAAGTAAGACGTGTGAACGGGAAGCAGCGTGCATAGATTACAGTGTAACAGAGTCTGCGCTTTAAATGCGCGACTTCTGTGCTGTAAAAGCAAGAAGGTGACTATGCCTCGATTGCATGATTTCCATGCGTTCACTACATGGAATTATTGCCTTGACACTCGAGTTTTACCGCGTGTTGCATAAGTTCCACGCGTTTTCTGCGTGAAACTCGTGCAACGGGAGTATCAGCATAAGCGTGTTCCGCGCGCTCAACATAGGTATTTATCCTTTCGAAGCGGTTCTCTAAGCCTACGGAGGCAAAGAGGTAGGACTTGTAGAGCATATGCTAATATCATGCTAAAGGTAGATACTTTCTAGAGTTTGAAGGTCGTCAAAGAGCGTGCGTTGGATACATGGGGCAATACCATGCTCTAAAGGCTTACTTTTTCTCTGGGTGTAGTATGAAACATTCTGGATGACTTTTAGGTTTACTTTTTGAAAATAACTGAAAGTCGATCAAACAAAAGACAAGTCGGCGGCTACATTATAACGTGAAACTACAATCATACTATAGTAATACTTGCATTTCTCTTCTTCAGTAGTGCCAAGTTAAGGGGTTCCCCTCCAGATTTATAGTATTTTTCAAACTTTCTAAGCGGACTTCTTGTCGGAAGAAATATTTAGAAGGAAATTGTGGGGATAGAATGGGCCGCTCCATTTGAAATTCAGCATTGCTTTAAAACATTCGAGTTTAAATGACAATTCTGTAAAAGATTGTAACAGAATTATCAAGTTTATAGCTAGTTTTGTTGAACTCGCATACATGTATGTTTGACCGTTAGAAAAAAACATGACGTGTCAATGTTATTTGACGTCAAAAGCTCACAAAAATTTCTCAGACAATAGACCATCATGACCGTAAATTGACCGTCAAATCGACCGATTCACATCATAGGATTAACTTCAGACTGTGCAGTGTCTCTGTGTAACTCATCAAAAAATGTAAATCGAGTAAAATTGAAGGAAATTATAGTGGCACGTGGCTTGGAACTTTCTTCCTTTCTGAAAGTGGCCGCGTTTGGCACACGATGCCAAACGCTAAAGCACTCGCGGTGCTTTGAACCCAAGCACGTGATAATAGTTCTCCTCGCGCATTTTCAGCACACGCGAGCCCGTCCAATGTTCAGGGTATTCGTCAGCTGATTCCCGAGCGATGCGCTTTCGCTCGTCATTATTGTTGCAAGGAAAAATTAAGGCAAGAAAAGTTTAAAATAAGGATGTCAAAGGCTGACGCCTCGCTGCTGGGGCGTAAAATTGGTATCGATCACGTTTCTGAGAACGATTTGAGTGTATTAGATGCCGGGAAACAGGTGGATGGGGCGTTTCGTGATCAGTATTTAATCACCCTTTTGGTTTTTTTGTGCCGCTTTCGTACGCAAATGCGGCGTTTATTTCGAGAACGACCCGGCTAGATTCAAAAAGCCACGGAATAATGACGCGGGATCGCTAATTATATAAGCACACCCGTTCGTTCGTTCGTTCTACGCGTCTTTACTCTCTACGGTAAATGTACCTATTTACGGACGTCTTTCTGTTTTTCCTCAGATCTTTCGATGAATCAAGAGTCATAGTACACTATAATACAAGTTTATAAATCAGAAAATTTTAACTGGTTCTCAGCTCTGACTTCAATCCCAAATTCTATATTTCTTTCGGGTAGCCTACGTAAATGTTCTCCGTGATACTTGAAGATATGCTTGTATTTTACACAGACAGAAAATTCAAATATTATCTTCATGTACAACGAATGAAATTGGAAAAAAATTTTAAATGCCATCTCATTCCCTGGCAGGTCTGTGTGACGCGGTCCAACGTTGTTTGTGGTACATTTTTCAACGCCGATGCGACATGGTTGCAGCATCGTGCAACGTTGATGCTCACAATAAAAATTTGTAGAAAATTGAGACAAGTTTTAAATTGAACAAAAATGTTACAGATTTTGTATTATGAGCATTGCTGAAAAGTTCGAGAATGTGAATTACGCGATACAAAGAGTCTGAAAAAACCAACAATAATTTTGAAAAACAGTTATCACTGATGGGGATTGAAACCCAGCTCTCTTACGTGAGCGGTGACGAAACTCCCTGACGATCATCAGAGCATTTGTTAAAAATCTGGTTTTACGGGTCCATACTAAGGATGGGCGATTATCCTCGATTAAATCAGAAAACGATTAATAATCGATTATCATTCGATTAATCACCCGATTAATATAAGCTTATTATTAATCGATTTTCGATTAAAAAAAAAAATCGTAAGCGTTTATTAGCCAAAGAAACATTTCCAACGATTTTTGGGAGGCTTACAGCTTGCAACGATTTTTCAGGGATCTATTAACACCATTTTATGCTTTTTCTTCAATGTTAGATAAAAATTGTGTTACTTAAATACCTCTGTTTCCCGACAGAACATACTGACTTTCGTCGAGTATAACATATCATTCTATCCTCCTCTAGATTTACAAGTTTAAAGAAGACAGCGGATACACATTTTTTTAAAAAATTTTCAATATATAATGCACTTATTTCACTATTTTCAAATTCATCACGTGTTTCTTTCGTATAATAAATGATGTTCATTTGTACGTTTGACCTTTTTTCTGCTCTAAGTGTGTGGATCTTTGCATGAATGACAAGTTATTTTCTATAGTTGTTGGTATTTAAATTTTCGCTATTTAAATTACAAGATAAACTATCAAAAGAACAAATATCATACAAACAAGTAATAAATATTATAATTACAAATATTAAACAACACATATTACACTAAAACATCAAAATACGTCTTTGAAATAAAATTATATTTGATTAAACTATGGCAAGTATAGGTCTATAACGAGAACGTCAATAATCAATTACACAGGCCCACAAAAAAAAGTGACCTGTACTTTTGACGAGACAGGACTTTTTATATGTATTTGGCATCGCTGAATCTGAATCCGAGGTCAGATGTAGGGGTTTCCCAGTGAACTTACGAGAAAAAAGCGAAAAACCTCATTTTTTATGTTATTTGTTCTTACCAAAAAAAAAATTTTTACAAAATATTTGATATCAAATTTGAATTCCTAAGATAAAAAACAAAGGAGAACATGTTTCTATTCTTTTTTTAATTTGAAATTTGGCACTGGGAGGGCGCTGAAAACTGTAAAGAAACCATAGCTACTGCAAATGCGACAGGTCGAGTATTGAAACTGAAATTTGTTAATGTTTATGTAAAAATATGAATACAAATATTTTTGTTTTTTAAAGATGAGTACATGCTGACCTACCTAGAGCAATAACCTCGAGCCCTCTATGATTTTCAAGGTCATTACAAGGTTAAAATTAATTAATAGTAGAAAACAAATTTTTTTACTTACGAATTCGAAATTGAAGTAAATTTCGTTTTCGAAATCAAACATATATATATTCAGATTAACTGAGAATAATAACCTATACTATGGTATAAATTTCAAGGTAAATAAACATAAACAAATTTCAGTTGCAATAGTCGACCTATCGCATTTGCAGTAGCTAACATATGGTTTCGTTACAGTTTTCAACGCCCTCCCAATGCCAAATTTCAAGTTAAAAAAATAATAAGAGAGTATTCATCTACGTTTTTTTATCTCAGGAATTCGAATTTGATATCAAATATTTTGTAATTTTTTATTTATTTTTTTTTTTTTGGTGATAGCAAATAACATAAAAAATGAGGTTTTTCGTTTTTTTCTCGCAAGTTCACTGGGAAACCCCTACATTTAACCTCGGATTCGGATTGAGCGATGCCAAATACGTCCTGTCTCAAATAAGTCCTGTCTCATTTAAAGTACAGGACACTTTTTTTTTTGTAGGCCTGTGTTATTAATCGGAAACGATTATTTTCGCCAATAATCGATTACGATTTGATCGCCTAAGCAAATAGTCAATTATTCATTAATCGATTATTTTTTCAATAATCGCCCATCTCTAGCTCACTCCACACTAAAAACTTCTCGCCCCTCTCCAGCGGCCATTTCTGTTTGGACTTCTAAAACCTGTTTATTTTCAAATACCCACTAAACCAAGCCACTATTATAAAGTTTAACGAGAGGTCCGGGTGAGATCATACACAAAAATTTCGTAATTTTTTAATATGTATTTTTTTGACAAAGTAAAAATTATAAAGGTAAACACGAGTTTTGACAAATAAACCAGGTAAAAGAGGAATTGAAATTTACATACCATAAAAAGTATAAACTACGCGTTTTCAAATGCAAGATATGAAATATTTTAGGGTCCAACGTGATTTTCAAATTAAAATTGAGTTTAGATTTACGAGTTTTATCTCGTCTATATCCAATTATATTAATAGTTGTATATCATAACTTTTATGTTTCCATTGTTTGCCATATTTTAACGTTACTTTTTTGAAACTCTTAATTCGGTAGATGGACTTCCAGTTTCTATTTTCATTGTCTTCTGAATTATGAGAAATTTTACTTCGCTAGGTCACGTGTTTTTAGACCATATTCTACAATTTGAACATTTTTAAAGCAATATCCCTAAAACATAGTCATGTGCCATCATTTTGGAAAATTTTCGTTCATGGTTCGATTCGTTTTTATACTTATTTTGAGAAGTTTAAATTTTTAAAACTTTTTTGTTAAATATCTGCTGGTTGGGAATTTATTGATGAACTAATCTCTCCATTTCAAAGTTTCTCTTTTTATGTTAAATATGTCTAAAAAAGCTTACGAACAACATGCTTCATTAAAAATTTGGGTAAAAAATAAGAAAACTTTTCTCTTGAAAATGAATAAAAGTGCAACAATTTTTTATATCTTTTTTCTTTAGTAGAGTAGAGATAGTATCCGATAGTCTATGACGATTTCAATTTTCGTAGCCCTCCTAAAAGAGCCAGAGTCATGTAAATCGTTTCAATTGCTTTACGTATAGCCGAGGATGTTCGTTTTCCGAGGTAGACAATTTTTCAATTGTTCGGGGCGTCGATACCTGGGGCGAAATAAATTTTCACCCGCGGAAAATACTCAGGCGTAAATCAAACGACGTGAAATTTTCTGCTAAGAGAGAGAGTATCAGCGATGGGCAAAAATGCCGAGCCGACATAACTCTTCGGCCGGGTTATATATAGAGGCCGAGTTTCATTTAAATCCTCTGGAGCCGCGTTAAAATTAACTTCGACATTAGTAGAAATAACAACTCAGGCACATCGTGCTTTGCGCGAGGCTAAGAAAATTCTCTTATTAGTAGAGAAAAATTTTGTTCTAGGAAATGAAAAAACTGGCTTTTTCCGTTTTCCTGCTATTTTTTATTGTTTGGTAACAACTTTGCGATTGGTTATCGTCAATTAAGGATGGTTATTAGTGTGAGTTGCGTTGAATATATTTGTGAGTTTTTCTTACGATAGAAAATTGACTTCCGACTTCAATTAAGATACGATTTCACGTTAAGGATAAACAAAATGTGCCACGATTTTTATTTTTTGTAGTTAAACAGTGACGAAGTTATGGTTTTGCTTTGACGTATAGATTTTTTAGATGTTTTTATAGATTTTTCTTTGATTTTCTTACTTTTGTATCAATCATAGTGTTATCAATAAATTAAAAACATTGATTGAAATTATATAACTGTAAGAGAACGTTATGAAAAAAGTGAGATACAAAAGCACTCAAATCACTACTGAATTAATGAACCAGCAACGTATTCTACTGGTTATTAATTTTGAAATAGCAAGAAAAATTTCGCTGATGTTTCCCTCTATTTAACTTCATCCTGCAGAGACAAAACGTAAATGAATAATAGGGAAAACTGAATTAAGTTCATTATGTAATATGCCATTGTAATAAAGTGATAGAAAAAAAACAAAACAATTAAAGCAACACTGGAGCTTACAGTTTAACATTACATGAAATGCAGATACGGCTAACTCGCTAAAATGAAAGTTTTGTAATAATTTAATATCTGAGAAAGAAATTTAGGTTCAAATTAATTCGTGAGCTACTGTCAAGATTATTAAGATTGTAATTGTAATACTAACAGGTTAGCTGATAAGTCCCCGGTCTGACACATAGATAGCGTCGCTAGTATTAAATGCATATTATTTTTATATAGTACCAACCTTCAAATGATT
>JAPYZL010075110.1:0-14505 GCA_030522825.1 Platygaster orseoliae | reverse complement strand
TATTGTTATTTTAACAATAAATAAATAATGTCAATGAGTTTTTCGGCACTTTGAGAGCATCGCTAAAGTAAGAAGAATCATGTGTCCAAATTTCATTTCATTCTAATACCTAGTTCCGGAGTTATGGCGAGTTCAAAAAAAAAAGTTTATTGAAATATTTCGTTTTCGTCGTCCTTTTGATCGGATCTTCGCGGTACGCCCCCTCACTTACTTACTAGGTCGAGCGCTCCAGCCGTTTTGCTTTCCGGGCCCTCAATTATTGTTTTAAGCAATGAATTTCATCGCATCGATTAACATTTTTTTTTTCGAACATGATATATTATTTTGCCACATGAGCTAATGATGAAAATAATAAACTTTATTGAAAAGACCTGAATTATCGACTATTTTTTAGAAATTTTGCAAGTGTAATGAAAGGGCACTACTAATTTCTTATGTAATTATTTTCATGAAAATACCAACCATGGAAGTAAATACCTTCTATATATTTTAACGAATTTTTTTTTCGATTTGTTTTTTCAAGAAAACCTCAAAATGAATTCAATATGTGAGCGGTTAGGGTCACAAATTACTGTTCAAAAGCTATTATCGACGCTGGTAGAAAACACTGCAGTATATTTTGAGAACAGTTTGTTTGCTAAGATCTCAAAATTCTAGGTAAAAACTGATTGATAGTAAAACAAAAAATTGAATTCCCGAATTTTTCGACATTTCAAATCTTAATCACGTGGGAAATAAGTCAAATTGTTTTAATTATAGGAATTTATTTCAATGATTCAGTGGCTAATAAATGCAACCCTTAACGAAGATTAAGATGAAAATCATCTTCTTTTTACATTTTTTTCAGGAATTTATCCTTTTTTTTCATGGGTGTGAAATTTCAATGGTTTATGTTTTAAAAATCTCAACACATGTGTATTTATTTCGTTTCAAACTGAATAAGAAAAGTTATTTCAGTATTTTTTAACAGTAAGTTTTAACAGAGGTCTTAAAACATTCATAATTTCAAACATACAAGTTTGGAAAATGAAAGTTTTTTTTTAAGAGCTATTATTGACGCTATGTATTATTATAAATTATATAGGGGAGACTGGGGCAAAATGCGCAGTTCACGAAATGTTCAATTTGCATTACTGTCAGACCGGTAATCACTGGAAACTTGAAATTTTTTCCATATATGGCTCTAGTATCAAGTATCAAACGTCATCAATTGCGTCTTGTTTGTTTGTTTGTTTATTTTTTTGGTTAAAAAACAAAGTGTGTTTTTGTCACTGTGTTGTAAATATTTGTCTGAAAGGAAACTTCAACTTGGCGTCATTTTTTTCATCAGAATTGATGGTAGGAGAGTTTTAATAGTAATAATTGATGGTAGGAGAGTTTTAATAGTAATTCAGGTGCGAAAAAGACGAAAACGTGATCGGTTTGGCGAAATTTTGACTCGTTTTCGAATCACACGTTGATAAGCCGGAAATGTAGCCATAGGGCAAAATGCGCATTTTTGAGTGGGGCAAAATGCGTAGTACATACTTGTTTTGTATTTTTTCGCTGTGTTTGGTAATGTTATGCTATTTCCTTCACTTTTTTGTTGTTTTCCATTTTTTTTTTTTTTTTTTTTTTTTTTTTTTTTTTTTTAAACCCAGGGTCGTATCGAGGCCGGGGCTCACAAACATTTTCTTGAAAAATGTGATGAGGGTGATGAGCAAAAAAAAAGGTGGTGTCACCTTTGAACAGCAAAAATTAAATATGATGTAGGTAGAGTTTAAGTTCCACAACTTGTAAAAAGCCTCCTTTTTTCAACACTTTTTTTTGAAATCAAATTTGAAAGTTTGACGACCTTTTATTCAATTTTTATGAAATAACGAACTTGTTCTGAATTTGTTTATTTGTTTATTTTTTAGCATGTTTTTCATCATGGTTCGTGTTTATGTTCGCAAAAGAGAGCGGATTGATGGTGGAAAAGTATTCTAAGCGTGCAAGGCTGTTCGCGAGGGGATGTCTGCGAATTGCTCGTCGAAACGCTTTTCTGTCGCTCGACGGACACTCAATCGCTACTTACAAAATTTTTGTTCCAAAAAACAAAAATTTTTTCAATCGAATTTTGTTCCTTACAAAAAAATTTTTGATTGAAATTGTTTATGAAATCATTTATTTTGTATTTCGCATTTTTCAGCAATCAACCTCGTGAAAATCGCAATTTCCGGAATAGCGCATTTTGCCCCACCGGTTAATATATGAGGCATAAGGTTCAACTAGAACTAAAGTTGCCTGAGGCTAAATTGTAGCCACATATGTGGGCTACAATATAGTGCCATTTGCAGATCCTCTTAGCCCTTATGCTGCCTCAAAAATTTAATATTATCAAAAACTGCGCATTTTGCCCCAGTCTCCCCTATATGTGACGCGATTTAAGAAAAGATACCTTAGGGTTCAAATCGTCTAGGCCTACTTTCCAATGCTCTTGAGACAGATAATGTGCCTCAACGATCGGTACCCTAATGTATCTTTCCTTAAATCGCGTCACATATGTATTCCCTTCATTGTCTAGTGGTTAGGATACCTGGCTCTCACCCAGGTCAATTTTTTCGGCCGTAAAAAAATCAATTACTAAATAATCTGACGCACCTTCAAATTCATTTTTATCATGAACCTTCATGAATCAACGATTTCCGCAACACTCAACAATTAGCGCTATAAAATTCCTTCGTCATCCTAAAAGTTGGACCTTTTCCATCTACCCTCGTTTGCTTTGAAAATTCAATTACCGAGGAAGCCTGATTAAAATGTAACGAAGGCAGCAGCAGAAGCAGCACCGGAAGAGCTCTCACTGATGATCCCCGCGTCGGACAGCAATATCGACATGAAACATTGACGTATCAGAGTCAATTAATCTACTCTAGCCTTTGGCTAGTGGCCAATCTTTACCGCAACTCGAGCAACGGCTCTTGACAACCGTACACCGTGATCGCCAGATGTCCCCAGAACTTTCAGCTCTTCCGATATACTAAGTCAAAGTTCCTACCAAATATTATTACGTTTATTTGAAATAAAAAATTACGTTTGTTGCATACCATCAATGAAAACGAATTCATTCTACCAAAACAAACTCATGACGTTTCGTTACAACTTTTTGTACATACATGTAACTTCATATCAATAACTTCACTTATACACTTCATATCAACAACTTCACTTATGCACTTCGTATAAGTAACTTCATACATATAACTTGATACAAGTAACTTCATACATGTAACTTCGTATATGAAGTTGTTGATAAGTTATTGATATGAAGTTATTGATATGAAGTTATTGATATGAAGTTGTTTGTATGAAGTTTCATACATGAAGCAGCATACATGGCGTAACTTCATACACTCCTAAAGTTCAACAAGTTGACAAAACAATTCAAAAATAATTCCACGGCAAAATTCATACTTTCAGATTCATCGTTCTTTTCGCGATGTGCCTCTACTGTAAAATTATACTTTTCCACAAAACCCGAGGTTTCGAATTACGGCGCGTCATAAAGCACCACCTTTCCCTCGGTTACAACGAGGGGAAGGAGGGAAGAAAAAAAAACGAAGCGAATAAAAGTCAGAGGTTTCTCCAAGTGGAAAGCGCATTGCACATTTGCGCGTGACATACGCCAAACTCGTGCGTCGCTAAGTAGATTCGCGCTGGTTAACGCGACGGTGACGTCTCGCATTCCCTCGCGTGCCCAGCACGCTTCGGTTCAGCAGCCCCAAGTGTTAATTCCTCTGTCCCCTCGACCGAAAATAACCGATCCGCCGAGTCATAAAACGCCGAGTTTTCCATTCCAAAACCCCAAAAGTTGCGAGCCCCTTATATGCAAATGTTATTACGATGCGTGGGAAATGAACGGAAAAAGAAGTTGTAAATTGGATTTCGCGGGGTGATTCGGGTTCAGGGGGTGGATTTCGTATCGAGCTTCTCGCACGAGTTGGCAACAAAAGATGGAAACCGAGGGGTTCGCAGCTCTCGATGATTCATCTAATCATAGAGGGGAGACGACACCAAGGTCCATGAAACATCGCAACTGACAAGGGAGTGTATCGGATGTTTGATAAAGATTTTTTTCGTGTTTCCATGGAGACCTTTACTACGCTTTCTGCGTACTTCAGATCGCGTTAGTGGATCCAGGCTTTTCTGCGTGAAATGTACAAGATTTTATGGAAGATTTTAAGTGTTACGTATTGTTTACTTAGTTTTTGTAATTAGTTATTGATTGTTTATTAATAATTATACCATTACGTCTCTCACGTAGGGGGACAATTTTACTAAACAGTTTTTTTTTTTCATTTCCGCGCTACAAGCAAATCCGATTTAATTTCATCAAGAGCCGAGCAAAGAGGTTGAGACGTGATTAGCTGGATTTTCATATAATAATTAGGTAACTTTCCCGGCGCAACTAGGCGTGTTTTTTCGGTGAAAAAAGTAGGAGAATGTCCAGAGAATTCGCGGGACGTGGATAAAATTGCGATACAATGGAACGTTAAAGGGCGAGTTTATAAGAGTTGGGGAAAGGGAACAACACGAGGCTCGTGATGCACATCGCAATTATACGCGGATCGTCCCTCAAGCAACTGGCGCGCACGTTCAGCTGCCATGGATTCCGTTGCTGGGATTCCCACGTTACCGTGGCCGCCCTGGAAAACCCAGGGAAAAAAAGCTCTTACCCTTTTGTCGCCCGGAGAAACGTTTTCTGTGGCGCGAAAAAATGTCGAAACACGCTCGCATTTTAAGTTGGTGGAAAGCCACGTCCGGCAGATGCCGAAGCTTTATGGGTCCAAAAATTAAGGATTATGGATTAAGGATTATAGAGAATCCCCTGGAATAGGACCATCCAGTGAAAATTATTATAGCCACAAACTATTTTTATCCACAGAGATAAAAATGATATATGTAGTTTAATAATCTCGTGATTAATTAATTAATTTTGTGATTTTACAGAGTTTGAAAAAGATTTATTAATAAAATAAATCTGAAAGTCATGTCAGGCAGATGCGAAAGGGATAGGTCCACTAGAATCCACTAGAATAGGACCATCCAGTGAAAATTATTCTAGTCACATACTATTTTTTAATTGAATCTTATTATTACATTTTTCATTCTACCTATTATATGATGAATACATTTTGTAAATAAAGAAAAACATGAAAAAAATTTTCAAGTCATGAATAACTTATATAGTTGTAGTAGTAAAACTATCTACTCAACACTTTCAACATCAAAAATAACAAATCTCACATTATTTATCCATATCAAATGTAATTCGTAACGATGGCGTTTATTCCTCAAGAATTACGTGCTTCTCGGATCGCGAATTTTGCTGCTTCTCTCCTCGGTCCAGGCGAAACAATTAGCACCTTGGTTTCTCGTGGATTGGGCCCTTGCAAAACAGACGAAAAACGAACGGTAGCAAGCGAAATAGTTGCCCGAGGAATTCCAAGGGCGATTTTTTGCATGGAAATGTTGGCGTTTCCTTCGCCGGGTAATTACGTCCCAAGAAGCGACCAAGGGAAGACAATGATTGCATTGTCGGGGAATTCGTCGAAGCGACCGTTTGGCCAAGCCCGACATGGTCGGCAATCTAACGTCATTACCGTCATTGCGGAGCTTGTTAGGCCCATTTATATTCACTGGCAACGCGCTCCTAAGGGGTCCTCGTCCGAGACTCCCACTGCCTTATTAATTTTTAATTCATATATGTTACTTCATGTCAATAACTTTACGTATGTAACTTCATATCAATAACTTCATGTATGCACTTCAAATCAATAACTTCACGTATGTACGTCATATCAATAACTTCACGTATGTACTTCATATCAACAACTTCACGTATATACTTCATATCAATAACTTCACATATATACTTCATATCAATAACTTCACGTATGTACTTAATATCATTAACTTCACATATGAAGTGCATAAGTGAAGTTATTGGCATCAAGTTACATATATGAAGTGCATCAGTGTAGTTACATATTTGAAGTGTAAAAGTGAAGTTACATATACGATGTTACATATATCAAATTCATATATGAGTCGAGTGAACTAAAACGTTCTCTTCATTCCCTGCGTGATTTCTTTGATCTCTATGGACTTTGGAGGCACAGAAATTCTTCCTCATCGGGGTCTCGCAGTATTTGATGTAATTCAAGAAAGCGAGCTCGACTTTTGCAGCCTGTAACATACGTGCACGGATCGGTGTACCCGGAGCGATGATAAAATATTTCTTCCTTTGAAGTCGCATCTTTGACGGGCGACACCTCGCGCATTCCCGAGGTCCTGAAAGCTGTAAGTATCATGCCCAAGCAACGTGGTTGATAAACATTGACTTTCCACACGTATGCTCTAGGGGCTCGAGTTACGTACAACCTCAAAAGGATTTCGTTTTCGGAAAATAACAAGTCTCTCTCGAAATTCGACGCGAAATTTTTCCTCCCCGCAGAAGCAAAGTTGACACAAGTGTCGTTTTTCACGTTGAGATCATTGTTAAACACTCCAGCTGGAAGCGCCCCGCAGTTTCTGTAGCTCGTATATTTCTCGAAAAACGGAGATGCCAACTGGCAGACTTATTGGGGCCCTTTTGAGTTGGGCCCGAGGCTGCTTTTGTCTCTCGAGCAGGTTCGAGAAATGTGGGCCTCGACCCTGCACGACTATTAAATCCCGACCACGAGCACGTTTAAACCTGCGCTCGGCGAGGCAAGAAAAAACCAAAACCAACTCGATTCCTAGCTAGCCCCGAGTAAATTATTTTCCGAGGATAAAAAGTAGGCAGGGTGAAGTGAGTCGACGCGCAATGCTAAAAGGGGGCATTATAAAATCTCGCTCGAGCTAGGAAACGCGCCAAGCGCTTAAGAGAAAGAGAGAGAAGAAAAATCTACTTTCTCACGATTTCGTGTCGAAAAATGAAGAAATAAGAATAAGAACGTTTTTCAAGACCGTACAACGTAGCTTGTGAAGGAGTTTTTAAAACTGGATGCTTTCCATCAGTTCATTAAAATACCAGTTATCTGAAAATGCAAGGAAATCTCACTGATTTTAAAAATTGAAAAACACTGTAAATGTAACTTTTTTCAAAAATCCTACAGTATCGAAATCGAGATATGGAAATTTATGGGAACACTAGGAAATCCTTCATTTTTTTTGAAATAGTAGATGATACAAATTCAAGAACTCAAAATCTATAGGTATAAAATTTTCTCAAATTGAAAGAACATGGCTTTACTTGATAAATGTTCCTCAAATTTAACAAGTTGACAAAATGATTAAAAAATATTTCCACTTAGAAAGTCAACGCCCTCGCGCTATACCAAAATATATTTATCAAAATACAAATTTTTGCAAGTAGTGAACCTAAACTTTAAACTCTACGTTAAAAATATTTTCATTGCTTAAAGTGTATTATTTAAAGTGGTTGCCGAAATATTCTATAATGTGACAGACATGTTACGCGTCTGCCGCAATAGAAATGTAGCCGGGACTTATTTTCCGGTCGGGACGAATCTCGAGATTGAGTCGCGTTTTATCCCCTCGACGACGCGGAAGTGAATTTGACATTGAATAATGTTGTGTAGGTATATGCAGAGAGAGAAAGATACTTTTTTTAGTTTCCGTGAAAACAGAAGCCACGAGAAGTTTCGTGGGCAAAAAAGGTCTATAAAAGTTCGGAGGTACAATTTATCAAGATAAATACAGCCAGATTCAGGCAGCGAGATAAAGTTGCGCGACGCGTCATCGTGTATAGAAGACACAGGTGCGGAAACAATAATTTGACAAATAATTACGCGACGCCGACACTGAGGAAGAATCTTGCGCTATCGTTGCGCTGGCGTATGCAAATATTCGAAACGGGGACTCGGAATTTATAGCGCGAGGGCGTTGACTTTCGACGTGGAATTATTTTTGAATCATTTTGTCAACTTGTTGAATTTTAGGAATATATTAAGTTACGCCGTGTATGTTACTTCATATATGCAACTTCATATCAATAACTTAATATAAATAAGTGCATATATGAAGTTACATATATGAAGTGCATAAATGAAGTTCTTGATATGAAGTTACATGTATGAAGTTACATATACAAAGTGTGTAAGTGAAGTTATTAACATGGATTTACATGTATGAAGTGCATAAGTGCAGTTATTGATATGAAGTGCAGAAGTGAAGTTCTTGATATGAAGTTACATGTATAAAGTTACATATACGAAGTGTATAAGTGAAGTTTTTTACATGAAGTTACATGTGTGAAGTGCATAAGTGAAGTTATTGATATGAAGTGCATAAGTGAAGTTCTTTATATGAAATTACGTATATGAAGTGTATAAGTAAAGTTTTTGACATGAAGTTACACGTGTAAAGTGCATAAGTGAAGTTATTGACATCAAGTTACATGTATGAAGTGCATAAGTCAAGTTACATGTATGACGAAGCCTACGTGGTCGGCAATCCAACGTCATTACCGTCATTTCGGAGCTTGTTAGGCCCATTTATATTCACGGGCAACACGCTCCGAAGGGGGCCTGTCTGAGCCTCCCACTGCCACAAATTCCTTTTCTTTTTCGTGCGAGCCCGGCAACTATTTTATTTATTTGCCTACTTTCGTATGCTAATTGTTTATTGTATAAAGAGAAGCGAAGTGAGAAATGGGTCTGGAATAAATAAGCAAAAAGAACCACTTTTCGAAGTGTTTTCTTTAATAAGAAAAAAATTGGCGTTAAAAAATTCTTTACACGCCCCCGAAATTTTTGGTGCTAGGGCATTATTCTCGGCCGGATGTCACGTTGCATCAAAATCCCCTGAATGCACGGTCTATCGTTGATTATTATTATCATTATTGTACTTGCGGTTGTTGGTCCTTGCAAAGCTTTGTCGGGGCTCGCGCGACAAAAGCGTTTTGTCGAATGCACAACGCCGGCACTTATTAAGTGCACGCGCATTGTGCCAAAGTGCGAGTTGCTGCTGCATCTGTACCCCGGGTCATTATGATGTCAGCGCCGCCCAAAGCGCGACGAGTCGTTCGAATTCCGCGGTCGCGGTCGGCACTTTTCCGCTTTGTCTAATGAGGCGCTTTAACGAGTCCGCGAATCTGGGTCGCATCGAGGCTTCAAATGAAAAATGAAGGAAAAAACAAAACCACTCGCTTGATTGGCCTTCCGTAAATGTCGCGGCAAGCGTCAAAGGCTCCGGGAACTTTTTTTCTCTTTTTTTCACAAGTCGTGGAATGTTTCTTTTAACGGGATTTGGACATGCTTTGAGAGGCTCTTTTGCTGCGTATTGTATACAAACGTAAACAAAAATTTTGGGATTATTTAGTATAAAAGATTCTAGTTATTTCAATTATTTCGATGAATTTTTCAGTAGTAAATTAATTTCGACAGATTTCTTGACAGATTCGGATATTTCCAGTATTTTAATTATTTCTAATTATATTTTGAGACTGATGGCTTTATGATGTAAGTGAGTAATGATCATACAAAAATTTGTTTTTTTAATCATAACTGAAGTTTCTCTCAAGAAAAAATCGAGTCGATAGCTTGGGATAAATAATAAATGAAGGATTTATGCTACAAACACTGATTCAAAAAAGCAAAACAAACACCCATGGCTTGCTGGATTCGACTAAATCATTGACAAAGCCTAGGTAAAAATGAGTAGATATCTGGAGATCTACAATAGAACTCTGGATATCTGTAGGAAATCTTTCGATATCTACTATAGATGTCAATAGATCTCATTTGATCTTGTAATAGATAACCGTAGGCTTATATACAGGTAGATCTCTGTATATCTACTCGTAGATGATTTCCATAGATCTGTTGGTAGATCTTCGAAGATCTTCATAGATCTATTTGTTGATCTCTGGTCATTTCCATAGATCTGTTGGTAGATCTTCGAAGATTTTCATAGATCTATTTGTTAATCTCTGGTCATTTCCATAGATCTATTGGTAGATTTTGGAAGATCCTTATAGATCTATTTGTTGATCTCCGGTCATTTCCATGTATCTGTTGGTAGATCTATGAAGATCTTCATTGTGCTATTTGTTGATAAGATCTACTCAAGTAGATCTACAGTAGATTTACTCAAGTAGATCTGCAGAGATGCTCGATTTGGGTACATCTCTGTAAATCTACTTGAGTAGATCTTCAGTAGATCTCATGTAGATATCTAAAGATCTACTCATTTTTACCTGGGAGGCCATAATCCCGGCGACATTGCCGATATTCCTCCGCAAAACACGCGTACCATCGTAGCTCCTCGAGCCTCAACGAAACTCGTGAATAATAAAACGCAACGATAATTGACAATCGAAAGGGGGCGCCGATGTGCGCGAAATTGCAGTCCCGGAATGCAATCTCCGGTCGATATCGGAAAAGTGATCTATTCGGGGCATAAGAAACGGCAACGATTGGATGAATCCCCCCCTTTCCTCCCCGTGATGATGTTTTCTCTTCTCCCCTCGACCTCTTTTGGAGCACATCGCGCATATTGTGCGTGCACACGTGTTACGATGAAAACACATGGGACCATTGTAATATCCCGGCCTGATCCTTGGGGAGCAGCGAGGGAGCTTTGAAAAAGGAGGGTTTGACTCGGCCAATTCGAGGGGTTTAATGCTGAATTACGGCCCGACGCTTTTGCAAAAATAATCGCACTCGTGTCGTTAATTAACGAGCGATCCATTTGCAATTACATTCGTTTCAATAACGAGGATTGCTCGCGTGAAAACCGCGGCCGTAGAACACGTTGTTGGTAGGTCAACGGGGTGAAAAGTTTCACGACAAAGGGCTTTTTTCGCACCTCCGGGACACATCGGCGCAGCCGGTGATAAATCCATTTATTATCGAAAACACGGCATATTCGAGAATGAAACTAAACTTGCTGCTTCTATGAAGCTGGAAATTTTTTTTGCGAACCTCAGAGTTTAACAAATCGAAAAAATTCGTTTTCGAAAGTTTTCTACACGTCCCTCATATATTACGATTTTCAAATTCTTAGTTTATTTAACTTTCAAAGAGAACACGGAGTTTTTTTCTTATATTTATTAGTCGAAAAGTCCTTTGCCAACTTACAACTCCAATATCTTCTTTGTTTTCGAGTTTTGAAAAAAGTGGCAAGGGACAAAAAATATTCAATTTTTGCAAGGAATCCGCCATTATTTTTGTATATGAGAACTCGGGTAAATATGCGTTTTATATGACTCCCAATGAGTTATTTCTTTTGGGAAATCTTCATTTTCAAGTTCCATTTTCCAATGGGGCAGGTCACGCCCGATCTCGCGTCAATCTCGCGTTACAATACGTTGTTTCGCCAACCGCGCCCATGATATCATCGGCGCCGAACGTAAAATCCACGAGATCGAATTTTAATTACGCCGTCAACGCGCGATTCGCTATCTCATTACGTGCTGGCACTTAATTTACGAGCCTCGCCTCTGTACTCTGAATATCGACCGGCATGCCGCGTGGAAGGTGCATTTTAAGGGACGTGTATCGAGAGGGGCAAGGGGACGCGAAATTTACGACTGAAATTTCAATGATTGCTATCGATCGAGTCACAGGCTCAAGGACGAAACTCACAGAAATACAACATTTCTCAAAGATTCGATTAATTGAACAAAGGTGCCATTAAAAAATCATTCACCAATATTATATTTTTCATGTGGGAAAGGTGAATCAAAGATTTTCCATTCTATTTGAAATTTGCACCGCTCGCAAACATGGGCAATTTGCCATGTGTTTATGGTTTTCGTTCTTTTCGATTTGTCGTGCAAATCTTTTTTGAAAGCACGAGTGTTTTGATACTTTTGAGGTCTAGGACGCGAACTGTTCCCTTTTTGACAACTCATTGCATGAATTTTCGGAAATTTTGCGTTTACTTTTTGTATAACTGAACTGAATTGTAGGTTATGTTATGACAATAAATCGATTGATATATATATATATATATATATATATATAGGCTGATTAGATTGATAGCACTAACTCGTGTACTTTTTTAACGGAAATCAGTGCTACCAACATAATCAAGATGGCGGCAAATTTTGAAAGTTTTAAGAAAAAAAATGATAACATTAATGAAAAATTGAGGTCTATTACATGAACTGTTGCCTTTTTGACTACTCATTGCATGAATTTTCAGTAATTTTGCATTTCCTTTTTTTATAACTTAACTGAATTTTAGTCAGTTAAAAATTAAGTTTAGTTAAGTTTAGTTAGAAGAATGTCCGGCCATTATCAGATTTTATAAATCAGGGAAATGTCTAAAAGTCACACACATTAATTTAGAACACGCCAATTATAACGCTGATTTTAAATGATTTTCACCATTTTCCATTCATTATTATTTCAAGAACCTGCAGATTTTCTAATGACCCGATCGATTCCAAAAATTGTGATCCACAAGTCAGAGAGAATTCGCGCTGGAACAAGTACGTGCCAAAAATATCACAGTACTCGAACTCGGCTGGATTCCGATACCGATTGATTAACCTCATCCCTATAAATTCCAGGGGCATCATTTTCTTTCGAACCAGTGGCTTATTTTCGCCGCGGGAATAATGGCCTGATCGCGAAATCGCCTCACGTTCTGCCAGGGGAGAAAATAAAAATTTGAAGCGCCGCCAAAAGTGCGGCCGCTAAAGCGCAATTTCGCGTGTTGCGATGGCGGCGGAAGAGCATTGCAGTGGAAGATTACCGAGGAGGGCAAAGGCGTTTGCAAGGAATTCCTTTGCCACCGGCACTTGTGTTTTCAGCGAGGATCAAGAGGCAGTGCCTCGAGTCCTTCGCTGCAGAATTAGACTGGCCGAACTTCCGCGAGAACCTATCATTATTCTTCATGGCCATGTATTTTACCCAAGACGAAAAACAAAATTGACCTAATACATCCAACAAACTCGTTGTGTCTAACCTTATTGGAAAAATGCATTCAGAAAAATCAATTGTATTAATAATTCAACTATGTGAAATTAAGAGAGTAAATTAATATTTCATTGAAACGTGTACCATCTTAAATGAAATTCAAGTACACAATCATAGCAACTTTAACACGAAAAAATCATTACCGAAACACCACTACTCATCCAATTTCCCTCTCAACACTGAATTCACTTATCTATGTGCAATCACGAATTTTTCCCTGATCTCGGAAAATCATCGAATTTAAAAAAAACCCATCGTTATTTTTCATTACACTCGACTTTGATTCACCATCGCTTTTTACTGTCTAAACTTTATCTCGTAACACGATCATCACATTTCCCTTCTAGCGGCCGAAGAGAAAATATTTTTCACAAATCCCAGTCGAGCGGTGCAAAGAAGGAAAAAAAAATGTACCGAGACATTACGTCATACCGGTTCTCGGTAATCGTCGTGACAACAATGATATTTTTTTTCTTATCTAGGTTACTTATGCTCCATGTAAAAAGGCGAGCGGCTCAAATTCCGTCATCGGCGCTATGCGGATTTATCGCTCGCGAAGATTATAACGTTTCCATTATTATTACGCGGTATTTCGCACCGCCGAGGAAGACGCGTGTAACGACGAGTTAACCAACTCGGTTCCACGCATTCTCATGCAAATTAGGCGACGAGAGTTCGATGAATGCACGCGTTCAATTTGTGCAGACGCGCTTGTTTATTGATTTCACGTGGATTTTCCCATTGTTGGCAACTACAGATTTTCGCATTTCAAGCAGCGATTTTAAATCAAAAGCAGTTCTTGGATATTAGCGCGAAAAATCGACAGGTGATTCCTATGAAAACGACGACCTATATACGACATATATAAAACATATATAAAACCTATATTGTGTACATATATAAGACATATATAAGACTTATATAAGGCATATATACGGCATATATTACGCCTATATGCAACCTATATGCGACTTTACATGACCTATATATGACTTATATGCGACTATACGTGACCTGTATATGACTTATATGTGACATCTATGTGACCTATATATGACTTATACATGACGTAACTGCAACATTTATAAACTCGCATATATGCTTCATATAGGTATTAGATATCTTAAATATATGCATTATATATGCCGAATATATGCTTTATATAGGTATAAGTATGTCATATAGGTCTTGTATATGCTTTACATATGTCGTATATAGGTCGTCGTTTTCATAGGGATCGGGACCGAATTTGCATTTTTCGGAGTAATCAATAATCTCAGTTGAGATTAATAGAATTAATAAAAAAAAAAAACTAGAGGAAAAATTGTCAAACTCAACAGAGATATCATACAATAATACGTAAAAACCAGTTCAAGTCCTAAGATTGCGACGAGGACGACGATTCACTTTTATCAGCAGTTCTTGAGATTTTTTGTATCGCATATTTTCGCCGCACGGTAGCGCTGCAGGGAGAAGGGGGCTTCCCAGCGCCAGTAGCCCACTGACATCGCCCGTGATCGCATGCATTCGAGTGCATGAGTGCGAGAGA